>JAOBYK010754217.1:0-27594 GCA_025434845.1 Phenganax subtilis
TACAATATATTAGAGGAGAGATCAATTTACATGTCATGAGCTATCATTTTGTACCAACAATCTTAACTCAAGTTTTAACCACGAGGACGAGTCGCTGTTTTTTAGTTGCTAGATAACTGAAGTAAATTTTAGTGCGTGAAACGAATCGGCAGTACTGTAAGTGGTTCTGCGTAAATCGTTTCACGTTTACAGTTTATTGTATTGTGTTATATGTAGACATACTTCTTTTAGCTAAATGCCGTATATGCTTTTGTAGGTCTGCGACACCGGCAAGCACGTGCTCGCTCTTGGGACAGAGGAACTTGTGACTCACGCCTGCCACGGTCATGTCATGTGATAGGGATCGTTACACCGCAAAAAATTAATAATCTGTGTGGGTGTTAGACAGTGAGACTACGAAGCGGTTCAAGCCGAGCTAGAACGTCTAACGACGCCAGTTTGCGCTTCTGGACCATATTAAAGGTCTGCGGCCTCACAGATACTCTAGACTAAACACTGCCATCATAAATACTTGAGGAAAGATCTATATGGAAATTATTCAAAACTGTTTTGATATGGAAATTGCAACAGTTTGCACTCGCTAGGTAGGAATAAAGAAGTATTATCCATGTCCCCAAAGTGTCCAAATGCTAAAAATTTAGATCGACCGACACTCCCAAAATGGCTTCGTTCGCCGCTAAAAAACGCGAACGTTTTAAATTGTCCTCTACCTTAGGTACTTTTGGTTTCATGATGTATTTCAATTTTCGAATTACTTCGCTTAAGTATTCTGTTTCTTTTAAAATATACGTTATTTCAGAGTTGTATCTTGCAAAACGAAAAAGGCAATATTTACATTTGAAAAGGTCTGCGTTTGTAGGCAGGGTCGCGAGCGTTTTTAGGTCGAGCAAAATTCTGAACGTTTAGCGAGCGAATAATTTGGCTGCACGCGCTCACGCAGCATTTATTAATTTTTTGGCGCTGCGGGCGCGGCTTTATTTTAGGGCGGCGTTTAATCGAGATAATGTTGTGTATGAGTCATATTTTACCAGTATTTGAGTAGATGGGCAGCCTCGTACCCAGGCGCTTTTTAATTAAAGTCATTGAAAAAACGGGAAGAAAAGTTATAGAGATCAGTGGCAAAGATAACCGATTGCGCGGGGGTGCTTGGGGAGGACGCGGAAAGTACACTGTTTCGTCGCGTCCTCCCCAAGCACCGCTGCGCGCTCGCTTATCTTCGCTACTGATCTCTATAACTTAACTGATAGCTTTGCTTTCTCTTTCTTCAGTGCCTTTAAATAAAAAGCGCCTGAGTACGAGGCTGGTAGATGGGCGTGCTTATTAACCGAAAGAGCAACCAGCAAATGCGTGCAGTGCAAGCAAACAATAAGACTTTCGTGTTTCGTCTTGTTTTTAATCCTTATCATGAGTTTCAACATGCTAATCATCAGATTTTCATTTGTCCTATATTATATAGTTCTTGAAACTTTTGTCAGCTATAGTATTTTTGTGAAACAAGCAAACTTACGCACAAACAAGCATGAATTTATCGAGCCTCGTTTTCTTGTTTCGTATCGCATAATCTAAAATTGTGAAAATGTTGCTATACTTTCAAAAGGGTACATGAATGCGCTTAAATACATAAATATGTTTATTAAACTTGCGTTTACTGTCTGGGATACCGAAAGGCAGCGAAGTGCAGGTGACAAAGCACAAGAAAAAGCGCGCATTGAATATATAGTGCACAAATGTGAATAACTTTGGATAATTTCCTTGATTTACTCTCGCAGAAGGTTGTAATGAGACTCATTTGCCTTTATAGGTGCTGACTGAACAGCAGTGAAGGACAACAGCGATGGCAACTCACTGGTTTTCGACTAGTGATGCACGACGGTTACTAGCTGATAAAAAAGTCGTTATCATTGGAGATTCAGGTAAAGTGTACGCTTCGCTCATGTTTAGACAATATATACTACATGTTTAGGAGAATATCACCATATTATTTGACAAAATTATTTTCCAAAGTGGATTCCCCGATTAGTCTTTTCACTCTTTTGTGTGGAAGAAGGTACTATACAGTTTAAAAGACGATATATTGACAATTCAAAAAAATTCTGATTCGTTTTTTAGTTCAGAGAGGTGTTTACAAAGATTTAGTTTGCTTGTTAACGGCAAATCAGCTTCTCAAAATCGAAGAATTGAAGAGAAAGGTTTGTTTGTCCGAAACACAAGTGAAATAAAACAAAACTGTATATGGTTTTCACACTTGAAAATTATCGTCTCGGCTTTCTGATTGGACGGACGATATTTTTCACTTGTGCAAAATATCGTCTATTCGCTAGCGGTTTTCCCCGTTTAAGAGTGCTACCGTAAAAGAACTTATGGAAGCGTTATTAAACGCTTAAAAAACAAATTCAAGAAATAAGGCAGGAAAGAAATAGTGTGTGCACATAATTTTGCAAAAACTAAGCGATAGGAATTCGTTTAGACTGGAAACAATGCGTCTTTTCACCAAGTTAATTCTTGAATTGTTACTCGTCATATCAACAATTCTTTATCATATAATAAACAGATTACTTCATAGTTGCTTCGCTTGTACGATTTTTATTTTGCACTCGTTGTGGAGCATTGCAAAACTCGCTCGTTCGTTTGCAATTCTTCATAACTCGTGCATAAAAATCGTACGCTCTCGCCAACCATGAAGTAATCTCTTTGTATCAAATAATACGCGAGCTTACCGCTTTACAGGGATAGAGCTGTTTGAAGGTTTGCTGTTCCATGTAGCGTTGTGATTTAGTTGCTGATATACCTATTGGGCTCTATTTCATGCATGTAGTTATCGTGAGTGAAACTGTTCATAGGCAATGGAAATAGTTTTCTTCATTGATCAAGAACAAAAACTGTCGCCCGAGCATGATGAGTATCATCAGCCAAACCCTTTATCCAGTATTTGCAAAGTTTGCATGTACCATTTGCACTTTACTGCTTGTTTACTAAGCCTTGCCATGATTTAGGGCGAAGATAGTTTTAAGGGAGACCAACTTTTAGAAGGCGGGCAGAGAGCTGGACTGAAAAGTGTCAACTATAAAGAAGTGCGAAAGTTTACTCAAGGAAGTACGGTAGTACTATTTTATTTCGTTACTCGTTGCTACGGACAGTACGTGAAAACCATCATCGCAACTTTTGAAAACGAACCACCAGACGTGATAATTATGAATTCTTGTCTGTGGGATCTTTCTCGGTATGGTAAGAATGCTTGTTCGGAGTTTGAAACGAATATCAGCAATCTTCTGGAGGAGATAGGTCTGGTGATACCGTACGACAGTAACAAACGCATGTTTATATGGAACGCTACATTACCTGTCATAGACAGCAGCAAATCATATTGTCTCCCAACTGAAATGCCACAAGAGTTCAAACCAGACAACGAGAACGTACGATGTGCAAACTTGTATGTCTATGACCAGATGATAAATTACGGAGGCCATTTTGTATTTGTTGATTTGTACCATATTTTTCACTCGCACAAAAGTCATAGAACTCATGACGGAGTACACTGGGATGATTTTGCGCACAGAAAGATCACTTGTTTACTCCTTGCTGAGATCTCGAAAAAGTGGGGTTTTAAGGTGCAAGCTCAGGAAGATTTGCCTCCCTCCTCTCGTACACGTCGGACTGTACGACCATTGTTATCACGCACCCCACCTGTACGAGCACTTCGAAGTTTGCCGTTTTCAAGCACCCCGCCTTTCAATGCACGTCGAAGTTGGCCGTTATCATGCACCAAAGAGTGGCCATTACATCACTCTGTTTCACCCTACCGAAGACCGTCCCCAAGATATATTGATCCAGTTCATCATTCTCCTCTGCGCATGCTACCTGTACCGCCTCAAAGGTTATCAGGGCAGAGTTGTACACCTGAAACTGGATCAAGTTCTCACTGTTCCAACACTTTACTAGATGAGTTAGCCTGCTGGTTTTAACCGCAGTATGTTTTAACTGAAACCTTTTGGTTTGGAGGAATAAATGATCGAGTAAGCGTCGGGATGCTTATTGAGTTCTATGAATCAAGACGCGGCGTTTAACTCGCCAGTGTTTTGGCAAGCTAGGAAACCCATACAAAATGCACGTTGTAGACTGGTTTTCATCTATCATCTCTTCCTTTTGCGGAAGCATATTTTTTAGGGGCCTAGATTAACGGATCACCGGAATCCCTTGTTGTTCATATGTTCAATCTTGATTCGGTATGGTAGAATTCTCGAACCTTGTAATTTTTAGTGACTGCACTTATTTAAGTTAAAGTTTATATTATTTTATTTTATAAATATATTTTGTTCAACACTGTGATAGATTTTGTAGATCCAAGTCTTACGTACCCCCTGCAGCTGCCCACAGTTTACAAAATACGCAATAATCCATGGAAGAAAACGACTGTAAACTATAACAGGATATGTCATGCCAACAACTTATGGCGCTTTTTTATGCAGCTTCTAGCACAGCTTAGATGTTCGATCATTCATATCGCTCTTTTTGTTGAGTCAGTTTCATTGGTTTTATCATGAAGTATTTCTTCGTCGAATTTCCTTAGCCGCCATTTTGATAAGGCTTTTTTTCCTTGCTCGAATCCTGTTACATTTTTCGTCGTTTCAAGGAATATTTTTGCACTATGGAAGAAGTACCTCTTCCAGTCGAATATAACATTATTATCGAAGCATTAAATAGTGTTGTTCAAAACCAACAATCAAACGAAGACCAGGGTAATTTTGAATATGTTGTTGAGCAACCGCCAGAACATAGCACGTTTGCCACTGACCCTCAACAGCAAACTTCGGAGCAAATGGAAGTTGCCGAAAAGCAAGTTACATGTGGTGATACAGCAGCACTGGAGCAGAGCGAAGGGCAAGTAACATACGTTGTTTTAACCGAAGAACAAGCTGGGTCAGAAGAGCAAAGCAATAGTGAATCTGTACAGCCTCTGCAAGGACAGGAAAACAACATGGAGTGTGTACAAACAACAGTAGAAGTGGTGAAAACTCACAAATGTGATATTTGTGAAAAGATGTTTTTGCATGCTGGTAAGTATCCAGAACAATGGAGAAAAATTATCTCACACAAGATGGGAATGGATGTGAAACTTCACTGCGTGACTGATGGAATAATTTAATTGTTCCATCTCATACAACCTCACTAGAAGAAGAAAATTTTCTTGTCCATTTCTATCTAAGTACTGATTAAATAGGTATAATTTTCCTCAGTGCAATGAAAACTAGCAATTATCACCAGTAGTGCTATGTGCCAGAGCTGGAGTTTTGGCATATTTTGCTGGAGCCGGAGTTTGTTCAGCTTCGGCAAAACTGCAGTGCTCAGCATTTATTTGTGCCGCAAGCTACTATCAGACTTCAGTAAATGTCCCACTAAATTTTATAAATGTCCGGTCCAATGAAAATATACTCGGAACAATGCGCGATTAGTATCGACAAAGAGCAAAAATTTATGTGAAAATATTCTACTCTACGTATGACAGTGCTTCCACTTTACAAAGGAAATTTCCATGAAAGTGAGAATTTTAGCAGTTTGCCAGAGCAGGAAAATTTTTTGCCGGACCTGGAGTTTGTTTTCCTGGAGCCAGAGTTTTTTTGGCCTGAGCCGGAGGTGAAAAACCTGGAGTTTGCACAGCTCTAATTACCAGGTTGTAGTGTAGGTGCAGTGTTGCGCAGGTTAACATTATAAAAGTACTGTATGTGTGGTTACATGGTATAAAGGTCTGCAAAATATGGGGCTGTCTAAAATATGTTGGACATGTGATTAGGTACCCTTCCACATATTGCATGAGAGGAGAGGAGTTGAAGAGATTTGGTAGCAGGAACTATGCAAATGCTTGATTTGATGTAGGTTCATTGAAGCGACATCTGAAAATTCACACAGAAGGGTCACATTACAATTGCACAGAATGTGAAAAGTCTTTTACTCAACTTGGAAACCTGGTGAGACACCAGAGGAGTCATTCTGGGAACAGTCCCTTCAAGTGTTCACAGTGTAAAAAGACATTCCGTAGGTTAGTCATATTGTTTTGGTAGTCATATTGCTTTGCGGTAGGTGTGAACAGTTTTGCAGTATGCAAGATATCTGGCTAAATTTAATTGAAGTTACTAGTGCCTCCTGAGGCCCCTGGTTAGACCTAGACCACATAATGTAAAACTAGAAAAACTGAACAATCTTGCATTACTTTACCTTCGACATTTTAAACATCTTGCAATGCAATTTCACAGTTTTACAAATAGTATAGTGCTTTTTCCAGTTTTGTTGGTGAATCTCTTTCTGTTTGGCTTTATCAAAATTTAGCTTTTTATGCAATGTATCCATTAACTGCTCTCCAAATGCAGATCCGTTGAACAAATTATAGTGTTCATGTTTCAAGTTAACCTTGAGATAACCATATCACTTGCACATGTACTGTATGGCACAGTATATGCATGCTCAAAATATCACTTGTTTGTCTTAAATGGAGAATTGACGTCTCTTCTTATGACGCATTGCATTAACCCAATAAATAGCAGGCCTCTGAATAGTAATGCACTCCCCCTGAAAGTGATGGCCTTCTGGAGTAAAATTACTCCTTGTGTTTTTAGAATGGATACGATGAAGATGCACCAAAAGACTCACCTAAACGAAAAATCTCATCCATGTGGTATATGTGACCAAAGTTTTGATGAGCTTACAACTCTGATACAACATCAAAAAACTCATGAAGGGGAACAAGAATTTAACTGTAAAGTTTGTGAGCTGAGCTTTGATAAGATGTCACGTTTAAAGAATCATTTGAAATCTCATGACGGGGTGAAAGCATTCCAGTGCGATGAGTGCAAGAAATCATTTGACGTGCAAAGTGCACTAATAATGCATAAAAGGGTTCACAGTGGAGAACGACCTCATGAATGCGATCAATGTGATAAAAAATTCACACAAATTGGAAACTTGAATCGTCATAAAAAAATTCATTCAGATGTAAAACCATTCCAATGTGAAAGCTGTGAGAAAACATTCAACAGGATGGACCTTCTTAAAACTCATCAAAAGACTCATGCTATGATAGAAAATGGATTTCCGTGTTCTTCATGTTCACAGTTATTTTCTGCCAGAAAAGAATTGCGAGCTCATAAGAGAATTGTTCATCCGGTGCAGCGTTGCAAGATGTGTAAGTCAGAGTTTCCAGATGCGATACAACTAGAGAAACACATGAAGACTCATGCTAGAGAGAATCCATTCAAGTGCGCCATATGTGAGATGAGCTATGCCGAAGCCGATAGTCTAATAGCTCATATAGCAGGTCATGGCAAGAAGGAGCACAAGTGTGATACTTGTGGCAGGTGTTTTGATCAGTTGGGCTCATTAAAACAACATGTTAGAATGCACACGGGGGAAAAACCATACATCTGTGATGTCTGTGGTTTGTCATTCAGTCAAGTTGGAAACATGCGTCGACATAAGAAGATCCACACTGATATCAAACCTTACAGTTGCTCTATCTGTAGCAAGACATTCAATCGTCAAGATCTACAGAAGGCTCATGAGGCAAGGCATTCATCAAAAAAAGCCCGGGGAAGAAAACGAAAACTAGTGGAAAACATTCAGGATAGCAAAATGAGCGAAAGTTGTCAAACTAATAAGATTGATATGGCTCGTCAAAGTGTTGGTGAAACAAGTCAAGCAGGCAAAACAAGTTCAACTGCTGAAACCAGCAAAACCAGGGAAACGAGTCTGACTAGCCAAACAAGCCAAACTGGTGAAACAAGTTCAATGGCTGAGATGAGTCAATCCGGAGAAACTAGTTTGACGGGCAGAACAAACGATACAGGTGAAACAGGTTTGTCTAGTCAGACAGGTGAAACATGTTCAACTGGTGAATCAAGTTTGACTGGCGAAACAAGCGAAGCTATTCACACTATTCATAGTGAAGATTCAAACCAGGATGGTGAAACTATTGAAAGTAGCAGGACGATTTTGGCTGATGTATCGTATGAAAACGACGAAAGAGATCAGGTGACCCGATCAACTCTTGCTGGCGACTTGAATCAGAATGATGAAACTGAAAGAAGTCGAAGTGTTAAATTGAATGGAAGATGTCCAGCTGGTCAGGCAATCCAAATTACTCAAATCGTTGAAGAACATCAACATCAGCTATATGGTGAGAACAGCAACAATAAGAGTGATCTGGCGGAGAATTTTGACTCGCAGACCATGTCGACACAAGCATATACGTCGAAGACTGCTCGTAAAAAGACTGACATCCGACAAACATCATCTGGTAATCAAGGTCCAAACTTAACGGGCAAACTTCATGCATGTGAAGTTTGTCAGAAAAGTTTTAGGCAACTGAATGCCTTAAAAATTCACGAAAGAGTCCACACTGGCGAGAAACCTTTTGCGTGTGACCAATGTGAATTGAAGTTTAGTCAACATGGCAACTTAGTAAGACATCAGCGAAAACATAGTGGGATCAAGCCTTTTAAATGCAAAGTCTGTGCCATGGAGTTTAGCCGTAAAGACTTCCTCACGAGTCATGAAATTCAGAAGTCCCATTCCATTTAATCGTGATCCACAGATAAAACGTGTATAATGTTGCAGTACCCAGGAGGAACACGTGTAAGAGAAGCATACAACAGACTCTACAGTGCACTGTGTATTTTATAATGATTTTTAGAACAAGCATTGATAAGATCAGTGGTCAAAAGTGATGAGCTCTCTTTCGTTGTTCGTTGAGGCGCGTAGGACATGCGCAGCACGAATGGTCTTATTTCGGATACTTTGATAATGTAAGCCACTGTCGACTCAATAGCTGACTGGCTTGAGCTTGAGCAACCATACACTTTGTATTAAGCAGTAGTTTCTTGTTTGAAGAGCTGTTTGGTTTTTACTAGTATAGTGATCAGCATCACTTTCTGAGTGTTCTCTCGGAATGTTGTGCAAGTCTTTTTGGAGTGGTATGCACTGATTGCATGAGTCACCTGAGCTACCTTCGTCGGCTACTAGCTTCTTCGTGTTTGGACGCGTTTTTCAATTGAAGCATCAACATAAATGTCTTTTTCATTCATCAATTTTTAATCTATTTTGTTATTGACATTGAACTAGTATAATGTGATTAAGCTAGCCAATCATTGGCGATGCTATTACTGTTCAGTCTCTTAAGTCAGTGGCTCCAAATGCAGTATGCCAAAAATTCAGCATGTTCCACGACCGTTAATGGAGACAGCCAATTAGTGCATTATCGTAACGAAACGGCTCTGCCTCGGAGTTTCTCTGTAAGGACTACTTAGTGACTCGCGAAGTCGTTGAATATGTTCCGTCGACATGTTATTGCCCGCAACCGATAGGTTAACGAGTTTACAATGGGCGTTTTTTAGTGCTCCACAAAGATGTTCCACACCCTTATTCCCTATGTCGTTGCATGAAAGATCTAACTGAGTAAGTTTACAATTATCATTTTTTAAAGCATCGCATAGGATTTTAACTCCTCGATCTTTGATTTTGATATTAGCAACGTTTAAATATAGAAGTTTTGAGCCATTGGCATCCGTGAGCCCATGATATAGGCATTCAGCCCCCGTATCGGTCAAGTCGTTGGCAGAAAGGTTTAGTCTAGTTAATTTACAATTTTCATCTGTTAACACTTGGCGTAGTGGCTCGATGTCATAAGCGGTTAACTTATTTCGCTGTAGGCTTAGATTAGTGACTCGACATCTTTCTTGTTTCAGTGCATCACAGAGGCTTTTTACTCCTTCATACGTTACGTCATTTGCCTCGAGATTCAAACCAGTTAGGATACATTTCTCATGTACTATTGCTTGGCATAGTGTACCAACTCCTTCGTTCCCAATTTTGTTTCCACTCAAGTTTAATGTAGTTATCCGACAGTAATCATGTGTTAAAATGCTGCTTAGTACTTCAGCACCCTTAGCCATTAGTTTATTACTTCTGAGTGATAAGTGCCTAGGATTTATTTTTTGGGCCATAATTGCATCACAGAGATACTTTATTCCATCGGATGTTATCTGATTGATTTCAAGATTTAAATTGGTTAATCTACGATTTCTGTTATCTAATTGATCACATATGATCTTAATACCCCTATCACCGACAGAAATACGAGTTAGATTTAGCATATTAACGTTTGGATTTTCATTGAGTAATCTTACCAGACCTAGACAGCCAAGATCAGAAATCAATTGATTATCAGTGAGTTGCAATCTTGTTAAATTCCTTACGTATACTAGAAACTGAAATAGTGCCATGCAATCAATTGATGCTATATTTAATCCACTTAAATCACAGCACTTATTCCCTCGAAAATCAACTTGACTTGCGCATAATTTCATGATGTCGGAATCTTGCATTTCGTGTAAGCCCTTGATAATTAACAGAGCGACCCTTCTAGAGATCTTGTCCGCATTTGCAGTTGTCAAAGGACGAATCCACTGCATAAAGCTGCGAAAAGAAAGCAAAAACAGTTGTCAGAACTATTTTGTTCCAGCAAAATATGATTCATATATAGACATGTATGTTTTTTATAACGTTTCCGTTTCACCGTTCTGAACCATTCGTTTTTTAAGTGGAAATATTATAAATTTATTATACCTTCTGCAAATGTTTTCCTTGGAAACATCGATTCTCCTTTTTTCGATTTTATTCCCCAGCAAACCAAAAACAAATTGCACAACGAGGTGCCAACAAGGATTCTCCACATAATTTGATAGGGAACTGAAGAATAATGTCACATCACATTCATCTTTTATTCCATCAACAATCTGACGGGCGGCGAGGAACTCCTGCATGGTGGGATGAAGAAAACAATAGTACTCATCTGGCAAGTGGGTGAGCAAACCACAGGTTACAATGTTTTGGGAAATATCTTCAGCTTCGAGTTGAAAGCTCGCTTCCATCGATTCCATCTTACATTTAGCTAACTTTATCAAGGTATTCATATAATTTTCTGGGGTTTTTGGTAAGTCCGACATCAAGTAGCCTCCTTTTCCGAACCTTTTCTTAAGTTGAAGTTTGTCCCAAATAATAACTCTAATAGCTCTTTGATACAATTCTGTCGTCGTTTTTGGAACAAATTTTTCGATGGCGTTCTCCGTCGTTGCGTTCTCAAAGCATTCTTTTAAAGATGCACATAACAGGTCACAGACTGCAGGTATATAGCACAAACTCAAGAATTCAGGATTGTTTTTAATCGTTCGCCTAATCTGGTCACTGACGCCCATTTCTGGATGGCAAAATCTGTGCACGCGTAATCTTCAATATCTCGCTCAGAAAATCCCAAAAGTTCTACCCGTGTTTCGTATTGTATTTTGAAGAAATTACAAATATTTTCTACGTTACGGGAAGGCCTCGACGTCGTGACTACTACAGCACCTGGAAGAAATTCATCTTTGAGTAATTTCATATAGATATTGAACATGGACATCCGTTCTTCGTGATCACTCGTCGCAGCTTCGTCCTGCTCTTTCAAACAGCTCTCACAGTTTACTTCAATGTCATCTAGGCCATCAAAGATTAGAACAACTTTCCTTGGATTGACTAAAATGAATTTGTAAAGGTCTTCAAAGTTTGAGCCAGATGGTATTCCTTCTCCTTGGCGCAACATCGCATGAAGTGTGGTTGATTTGTTTTTTCTAAAGCTATGAAATCTGAGGAAGATTACTACACTGCTATTGAACAATTTCCATTGAGCCCATTTGTGTAAAATTGCTTTCGTAACGGTGGTTTTCCCAATTCCTGCGCGGCCAGTGAGGAGAATTTTACCACAAAACTCGAGGTTCTCGGTATTGCTGGTTTTAACACTAGCATTGTGACTGTTTTCATGGCCATCAATAACAATTTGTACGTTGTCTGATGGCAATAGATGCACTAAACGATGCTTTAACGACGTTCTCCGACGTTTAAACGACGTTCTCCACTATGCGAACAAATTCGCATAGTGGAGAACGGGCTTAAAGTGGTTGAACAGTACAAAAAAGTATGTAATTACTCTAAATCGCCGTCAAATACTAGGCTTAGTTCCTCGAGTTCTACTGTACCCATAGAAATTCTGACATATATTCTGCATGAATGCTGTCACCCGTCCTTCTAGTTACTGATCGGTTTCAGCTGGGTTAAAAATATAAAACAGAGCAGTCTTTCAATAAAATCTACCGTGGTGCAATATGCTTTACTATTGTCTGAAATAAACAGATAGAAATTCATCATTACAGTTTAGTGATGTTTGGTGAAGATCTTTACAGTGATATGAATAAGTATTTTCTATTACATGAGAGAATAATACCATGATAATACGGAAGTCACAAATAAATTACATTATACTATGTTATTACTTGAACATTGTAAGTCATCTTCTGACGTTTGGTTTTCAGTGTTTACCATTGGACTTTCGATGTCCATGCCCTCTGGACTTTCTATAGAGTTATTTGGTGTAGGGCGTTCAATTTCTATTGTAGTATTTCGAGGAACTGCCTCCAGACCGCATGTTTGACTTTCACGTAGCAAGTGTCGTTGACTTCCCAACCTTTTAGCTTTTCGTTCGTGTCTTTTCTTCTTGCACCAAGAACAGATTTGTCTCGCACGTTTTCGACACAAGTATGGAAGTAGCACGAAAACGATTAGAAATAGTAAGAGACTTATAACAATATATCCGATATCTACTCTAGACTCTTTCGCATGCAGGTACGTGTATACTGTCCTCGGTTTTCCTGAAAACCAAAAGATCACGGAAATCATAAGTAGAAATAGCACGAATGTGGTGATTCCATAGCAGCAGCAGAAAGGTTTTGTAATGGAGCATCCATAGAATTGCATACAAAAACAGTCTACAATGAAATACGTCTTTCGAGTTTCATCATTTTTGTTCAGTTCTGAACCCTTCTTCCTCAGACTAGCGAGGAGAGAACTGATGCCACTAGTCTCACTCGTTGAAGTTCTAATTGTATTTGTTGCTGAATTACCAGTCGAACTCGATGGATCCAGCTCCTTAATTTCAGGAAACTTTTTCTCGATTATACGCAACAGGTCTTTGCGTTTTGGTCGAAGTAGATTCACGATGCTTTTAAGGCTGTGTATGCTGTTTCTGTTGATAACGCCAGTGTCTTCTAAATATTTAAACAAATCCTTGCCATCTTGTATTTTAGCCTTCGTGGATGGTGGGACGTTACATAGATAAACAAGATCTATGACCTCATCGCTAGATAACTGCTTGCTAATATCGTACAACAAACGTCTGAAAGAGTCCACCATAATTCTGCGGCAGGAAGTAGAAGCTTGGTGTACTCTTGGCGTATTTATGCAGTCGGGGCTCAGTGCACAAATTAAAATACAAAAAAAAACTCTTTGTTGTATCCTACTTTGTTGTAGTTTCCATCACTACGTAGTAGTCGTAAATAATGACAAATTATTCCTGCTAAATGTACAGCAAAATACATTACATACCTGATTTCGAAAGTATAGCGGCCTCGCGAAACTTACACCTTCACGACAGTAACGTCAAATTTATGACTTCTAAAATTTTCCGAAAACAGTGGCCCTTCCCAAAGAAGCCACTCGCCTCTCCTTTCCCAAACGTTCCTAAAATCCTCCTAAGTCCGAAAGTAACAGGAGCCGCTTCTTTCAGAATTCTACGGTGCAACTTTATTTGTGAACGTTATTTTGTTTGTTCTGTTTTCTGCTTGTAGCTACCTTTCTATGCACTTTGTAGAAACACGTTGTGCATCATTCTTGCTCCAGACTTTAGCACTAGGTGATTGCTAAAATTCAATTGCTTCAAAAGAAAATCTTTTGACTTAAAATCGAATACTTCATAATTATACATAAATCGAAATACGCGTGCTTCTCTATAGAGCTTCGATGGTGCTTGATATCACCGTGGATTGGTATTTCCTTTTACCCAAAACTTTAGCGTTTCGAGTACATTTGCTACACAACATTTGTTTGAAGGCATGTCCAGTAACTCAAGATTGGTTGCTGTTATTGACGCCTTTCTTTCACTTTTAAATTTAAGTTAGATGATCCGATTCTTTCGTGCAAACACTTTGCAAAATATCAGGAAAACGTTTCAGATAAAACCATGAATTAACAAATAGTTGTCGTCGGTCTATCATGCATTTTCTTACCTCACGGCGCAATGAAAAAGTCTCTTACATATCCGTGCCTTGTGGTAAAGATCACAAAATAGCAATTTGCAATGCTCCAAAACCAAAGAAAAGCAATTCTGATGAGTATAACTTTATTTGTAAACCATTGTCTGTGTCTGCAGGGATAGTTCGTAGCCATGCATGAACTTTTCAAAAGTAACGAAAGTTGACATATTTATGGAAGTCAGTATCAACATAGTGTCTCATGAACCCTCTAATGTCACAGTTTTTGATGAGACTAATATATCTTTTCCTCTGAAGTAAAATAGATAATATGCAAACTGCAGATCACCAATGCTTAACTTCAAAATAATCAAGTTTTAGCTCGCAAAGCACGTCGAAAATAAATTGCGATGATTACAAATATACGTTCCCACTGACGCAAGTAAAATCAGTACACATATAGTATTTCAGTTATTGATTTTTGAAACAGGATTTTGTACAGAATCAGACTTCGTCTTTTCCTACATGTACTAGTTTATTTAACAAAAAATTAGTTTACCGCGCAATGTCTTCTACCTCGTTCAAATTCAATGAGTATGAAATCTTACGAATGAAATGCGTTTATATGATTGATTGTCCCAAAATTTACATAATAATTAGTAATGGCTGAGTAGACTTACTAAATATTTTCATCATTTCTCGCAAAAATAGCCTATACTAACATACATGGAATCATGCAAATATTATAGCATGTTTCAACGTTTACAAAAGGAATCTACATTATATACAATAGGGAGTTTAAGCATCACGTTTAAAAGCTAAGGCAAACGGCATAATCGTTTTTTCCTTGACAGAGTGTTTCTGCTCCTCATCTTTTTAGATATTCCGTTTTATGTCAAACAGTTGTGTTTTAATCTCTGTGCCATGCCAACACAAATAGTTTATCTTTGTCTTACTGTCTATATATCGGCATATTTTTCTTCGCCTGTCGTTTGACGTTTGTTGTTAAACGGAAAGCTTAAACTCTCTAATATAAAAGGGAAACTTGCTTGTGAAAGTAAACATTTCGCGTACTTCTGTACAGACTAGACGTAACTGTCGTAAAAAGGCCCATTGCACGTAAATGCATGCAGAATTTTGTGGGAAATGAAAGAAAACCTCCTCCAAACTTTTATATGTGGTGAAAACTCTTTTGGATTAAATAACTTTTATATAATAACTTAATAGGAGCACAGAAAAACATTCTCTCTTTTCTTGATGGAATAGCTTAGATAATAACATAAGTTCTTTATAAAGCTTAGTTTGTCTCAAGGTTCCTGCACTAAAATTATCGTGTTTATATATTGAAAACACAAAAGTTTTCTGAAATGTTGAGCTTTCAATGCTTAAAGCTCTGTTTTGTAAAGGTAAATATTCATCAATGAAAGCTTTTTAAACTTGATCGTTTTGAGGTTGTTGAGTTTGCAAAAAAAATAATCATCAAATATGGCTTGTGTCCATGTTTGCAATACTCGGGCCCTTCTACGACTCATATGTGCTACTTCTAATTAAATACATCAGTTCATTTGATAATGAAAGGCAGTGTACATCTGCGAATACTATCTGCAAGTATACACCTTCAGTTATGATTTAACCTTCAAGAAGTAAAAGTCAATTTGATACGTGACAGTTTGAATATGGAGTGTACTGCAGGAAATTGTTACCATATTTACACGCACGACTGCAGTATTACATGATATTACTGCCAGTCATTTCTTGTAATCTTTGTGTTTGCAGCATGGTTGGAGCCTTTCGTCTGCGCATAGTGTTTTGCTTCTATTCTGCTCACGTGAACGGGGATAGGTACGACAATTGTACTGTTATTCATCCGTGTGGCTCCAATTCTTGCACGCTTCCATTTTGCTCGTCTGTTCTGAAACCATATCTTCACTTGCATCTCTGAAAGTTTCAAAGCTTGTGCGATGTCGTACCTCTCTTCAACCGAAAGATATTTCCTCGTTAGAAATTCTTGCTCAAGCACAAGCAGTTGTAGGCTTGTGAATGCTGTGCGCTTACGTCGTTGGGCAAGACAACTATCAATCAACTCTCTCGTTTGGTATGTTTCCATCATAACTTGACCTGGTTAAATTAAATACAATTATCTTTATTCCGAAATGTGAATGTGTTATTGCACCAAAAAAGGTATTCCGAACAAATTTTTTAAAAATTTAACTGGTCAAAAATTTCGACAATATGCCATGATGTTTTCTGTATAAATTATATGTTTATCATCCGAAGCGATAAACGCGAGAAGCTAAGAAACCTAGTATTTCTCTTTGTTGTCAGGTCCTAGTCTAACCATAATTTTGAAGAGTAGAGTCAAGTTAATTTTTTAGAGCATGAGACTATATCCACATAAATACACTACTATTTAACGGAGTAAAGACTCCATCGTAGTCTATAGTTGATTGGTTTACCGAGAATTGCGATACAGAAACTGCATGTATAGCCAAGCAAAGTACTTTACATGATATGCTCGGCTGTTGGAAATTGTTTCAAGAATTCTGGACTAGAAACAGCTATTCTTATTACCTTGGTTTCTTATCATCTCTGTTCTCAAAGTCCCCGTCATAAATGGCAAAGCTTTATTTGTTCCATTGCTTTTAAATTCATTCCTTGGAGATGCTCCCGATTCAGTACGAGGAAAATAATGCTCCTTCTCACTCTTCATAAAACTTGCAGGAGCTCGTGAAAGAAGTCCTGACTGAGGTAGAATTCGCGATCTTGTGAAGAAACTATCGTGTCGTGTAGACGTTTTCTCAAATGTAAATTGATCGGCTTTACGATATGGACGAAATGAATGCAAATGTTCCTTTGTCGAATTCGTAGTCAGGCCAAGAATAGCTTCAATAGAATGAGGATGCAGTTTATGTTGGACGCTCATTTTCGCGGATGATGGAGTCCAAATGGTGAAATACGTTCTCCTTTTTCAATAAATTCGTTTAGTGGAAGTACCGTGAGTCATCAGCGGGCAATGAGCATTTGAAAATGGGGACGGACGGTTCTTTTAACTCTGTGAGCTGAAAAAGAGGAAACAACACATTACTATTTGAATATAATTACTCACTTGGAGGTAACTGTTGTTTGGAAGACTATTAAGCATAAAAAACTCACTATTGTGTTTTAGCAATGATCAACTCAAATGATTATAGAATGCTACAGAACCGTAAATGGTTAAAAAATGGAAGTCCTATATATGTTAATTGATAAGTCCAAGCGGATATTGCTGGAGAAGACGCAATCTTAATACGCTCTTCAAAGATGAAATGGTGGATGCACTTAACGAGAAGACTAATCTATACTTGTATCCCCAGACTTTTAGTTTTCCAACAGATGCAATAATTGATCGTAAGTGGTCAATTTTAGGCTGCTTTTTGCGTCCGTTGTTCGTAATGATGACGTATCATTTTCGATTATGAAATTGAATGAAAACGATATACTTATGCATATTGATGGACCTTGACCGAAAGCTTGGAACGAGATCAATAAATTACAAAACAAGTTATAACGAAAGTCTTTTCAGTTAATATCTGGCCGATATAAATAAGAGTGCCACAAATCTAGCAATTTGCGCCATGTTAGGAATCGATCCATTTATATCCCAGAGCTTTATGTAATGTTCCGGTAAATGGCGGTAATTGAGCACATATAAATTTGAAAATACAATTTAAAAAAGGAAATCATTTCACTGTTTACTGAACTCAGTATTTTTAATGCTCTGATACAATTAGATTCTATCCATATTTTGAAAATATTTCTAATTCCATTCTAATTTCATCTTATCTAGACGATAATTGCTCCAAAAAAAGTGAGGTATAGTTATTTAAACAGCCAAGGACAAAGTCGAGTTTTTAACGTTCACAGTTGCTATCGAAAAGAGTTGTTTCGACATGTAACCTTCGACGAGTAATCTTGTCTTTATAGATTTGTAATATTGCCTATGTTGCCTTGAACTGAAACTAAATATACTTGGCATTTTCATGGTGTCTAGTATACTTTTGTTTAAAAAAACCTTTGCTACCACGCATGCATGCACAGAGACATTAAATAAAAGTTTTTTCTTACCTCAAAATTTCGTGAAACGTTTTCAGAATTGCAGAAATAGAAATTACTGATAGCAGTACTGTACGTGAAAATTTTCTAAGCTATCTGGCGTTTCTCTTTACACAAATCTCGATACATTTCTTCAAAATATCATTAATCCTATTATGGAATGGTTGCTATGTTTATATTATTCGCAGTAAGTAACCATAGTTCGTTATATTGGTTTAAGCACACCTTGCCAGTGTAGAACAACATTTGTTGTCTACATATTGGCCACACGCATGCCCACCGAATCAAACGTATTAAATTCATCCAAATTTACTTTCTAACTTCATTGTCAGCATTTGTATTACTTTTACTTCATCCTTTACTGTAGTATAAATCAATAAAGCCATTTTTAGTAAAATACATGTTTTGCTCAAAGACTTGGAAGATAGTGAAAACTGAATGTTAGATCTTTGTGACTGTATTGGACTTTTCCAAAACATTTTTTTGCATCCTGACAACTGTTTTTTTCAGTCGTGTAACTGGCCAATTAAAATTCTTTGCTATTCACGTCATTGTGGTCAGAAAACATATTAGGAAGTACAAGTTTATAGTGCTTGTTTCAATTTCCGATATAGGCTTTACAAGATTGTTTACGAAATCGCAAATTTAAAGATTTGTTTTTCTCTACGCCAATCAGGGCAATATTTGAAAAAGATTTAATTATCTCTCACTCGAAACTCCCATGCATTTTCTTTGAAGTTTACAATTGGGCAACATTTTTATGAGTCTCGCCGTACTGTACAAAATCGGACCATGCTTGATTATGACGTACTCTATAACAATGAGTTGATTTCACATTGTTTACTCTTTATTTTACATATTCTTATTGCAAAAACAGTATTGTCTTTAAAGCTGAATGATTGTTTTTGGTACGGTAGGGCGTTGAATTCTTAAGGAAAAGAAATTTTTAGGTCAGATTTGGCAAACTACGACGTCTAACCAGGTTTAAGGCATTGATTTTTCTCTTGACAGCGTGATTACTACTGTGTCTAATTGCTTGCCTATATATGAATATCTACCATACAATACAATACACTCTCATTGTTTGAATTTGGAAAGTAATGGATTAAAACACTGCTCCGGCAGTTGACCGTATTTCGAATGAAATGCACTGAATGAAATCGTTACATAAACTACGCTTGCAGTACTGCAGTCATTTCGGAACCGAAAATAAGCACTTTTCATTTCAACTACAAAATCACGAATACTGAAAAATTATTGTTCCTCTATTGTAATCTACGTTACGAATTTCACACAAGAAAACGTTTTCTGTGATTCTGAATAAAAACTTACGATCAGTCTTGGATACAAACTACACCTAGGTTACTACTAAAGTTATCAAGAATCGTGTTTTTTGTGGACAGAGCCAGAACTTTACGCGCTCTGCAATTTTCTGGAAACATAGCCGAAGCTATTGATAGTGTTAGCAAGGCGTGACAGAAGTAAAACGTCAACTATGAACAAATGGGTTGTTGAGCTCGCTTCGCAGAATCTTAAGGTCCCTCATGTTTGCAGCATAACAACCGAGTGTCATAAACTTATAATTACGAGTGTGGGGGTTTTACGTGCTAGAACATTCTTAGCCAGAAGCGTGCTCTCTATATATTGAACGACCTCCAAAACTAAGCAACAATTAGAAACTATTACATCAAAATAACTTGTACTGATAGTTCTTGAATTTTAAAATACAATTCTTTTAAAACGGGTGAGATTAGACTATATCCAAGCATAAAATGTACTATGACAATGAAACTTAGCTGACAACTGAGCAACCGTTATTAGTGAATTATTAGCTTTGTTTTGTAAATCAGCCATAAGTATAAAGTACAACAAAACACATAATTTGGAGATTAACTGTATAATGAAATGTCACAAACCAACATGTTCATTATTCAGTCCGCTCTTGCAGTATAATGTGGTAACCTGTTTATCGCTAGTCAAGTACTGCATGCAATTAGTAAAAGAAAGTTGGGGGTCAACTTGATAGAGATATCGTATGCTTTTGAAATATCCCACGCAGTCAGTCGCTTCAAAACAAGAAAGATGCTTGAAAGCAGTGGTATATTAATATTATGTAGAGTTGCATTGCTATTGGGATGCATGCTTTAATATTTAAAGTGCACATTCCTGTTTTGGTCACGACTGGAATTTACCACATGCTGCGTGCTTCGACTTGAAAAACATAATGGGCAGCACCTTATCAATCTTTTTTCCAACTGTACTTTAGCTATACAATATATAATACAATATAAATTCAAAAACAGCAAAGGGGTTCGCTTCTAAATAAGGCAGTGTATTTTTGGGGTAACGAAAGCAGCAGATTAACTTTTGGCTGGCAGAACTACAATCTTAAGCCAATGAAATTATAGGGCGTACTAAACATTTTATCTCCAAAATCTTTAGCACGAAAGTATTAAAGAATGTATGTAAAGAAAGAACAAAAAATCTTTTGTGCAAAACATTTTCATTGATTAAATTAAGTCCCACGCGTACAAATTAATTGCACACCGTGGACTGTTTCTTGCAGGTCTTTGAATAGTATGACAGTGATTGTTGGTGTACGAATTAGAGATTGTTGTTTTTCGTATATTTTTGGCGTTTCTCAAGCAAGTAATTCTAGATTTATGCATGGATGGTCATGTTTAATATGTTATTTCTTTTTATTGCAATGTTTTCGATTCCAAAGCATTACTTGGCACCTGGTTGAGGGTAGTTTACCCATCCAAAGTTTGCAATTCATACAGACAGGCTGATCTTTTAAAATCTATGCTGTAGCAATCCATGTTACAAGACTTGCATGCTTGTAAGTAACATAATAAACAGTATTTGTGATTGTGTTTGAGATATGGTTCTTCTTCATACACAGAACTATGACAATTGGTTTATGTAAATGAAGTGCCTTCTTTGATTACTGTATGTATCCAGTACTAAGTCATAGAAAACTTCAAAATGATTTTAATGTTTCCTGAACAACAACAGCAATAACACTTTAATTTCAAGTTTTTGTACGTCATCAAACACTCGCGGTTTTAAAGTGCATAAGTGATCAGGAAGTTAGATAATTAGATGATCCAGGCTTTGATTTTTCCACTTCTTGTGTTTTTTTCTGCGGTAAGGCCAGAACAAGTTATTTTTTAAAGATTACGACCACGATTAATGGATGACAAGAAAACTGGCACATAGACTTTAATAATTACATAGTTATGAAATCAAATGCATTCTTGACAGTTTATTACATAGTATAAGTTTGGTCAATGTAGATTAGTGCGCAGAAGAGCAAAAACTCTTACAATTTGTTATACACGGTGGCATCCAACCTATCACTAAACTTCATGTACGATGAGAAAACTATATAACTACAAAAATTTCGAGACTTTTTCCAACTCTTTCTCATTGCAATCTGATATCTATTTCTTTCAAAAATGCTTCAGTCTAGCTTTTTACACTTTAAACAAGCATTTTTGAAACAATAAAATATATCAAATTAAATTGCATAAAAAGTTAGGCATGCAACGAAACACGTTTCATCTCACGACCTTCTCAGTGTATGTCACAATGTCGCAATGAAATTAGTTCAGCTTGAATAGACTATACAGTTACCATAGCTCTGGCTGCCTGACAAAATTTGTACCAGAAAACGATAATAAATAACAAGTAGACTGATCTGAAAAGGTGTTAATATGCATGAATAATCATTTACAACTTGGTAATAATGTCAAGATTCACAAAAAGCTTTTACCAAGTCAGCCATCGTCCCGCAACAGTCCAAACTCTATCGTGCGATAGTCTTTTACAGTTCATTATTTACATCACTCAACATGAAGAGTCAAAGTTTGTTGGATAAAGTAACAGGCCATGAATAAAAGCAATCAATTTTTAACTATAAAGACCTATTTTATTTACAAGATGCCAATAGCAACTTTTGGCTTCCCTTGCACCGTAAGGCGAAGAGTAAGAAAAATAACGTAGATGCAAGACTTCAAAACCAAAAACGTATTTCAAATATGTTGCTGAAGTTAAAAGATAAAGACACTATAACAATAATGATGAAATGCGTTTAAAAGCACTCCTTTGACTTTAAGTATAAATATTTGAACACCACAGAAGGTCGAAACAGTCGTCATAACATGGCGCACCTTACGAAAATTACCTCTGCCGTTTTACGACAGAGATTTAAAATATTTATTGCAGTTTAACTTTCCTTCTTGAAAAAAACTTCTCTTCCTGCAGAACACGTAGGATTTCGAACGAAATTTGATAAACTAGGTTTTTCTACACGTGATGTTTGTGCGTGAGGTGAACCGAAGTCTGACGCCGTCTTACGTTGTTTAGCAAAACTGGTCGGTTACGCGAAGAGAAACACTAGACTGCAAACTTTCGACATCCACCATCTCAATGAGGACGAAATTGTCTCAATGAATAATGCTGCACCAGCATAAAAAAATATGCAGTTATTTCTCAACAGATAGTAAAGATTAACAAGTTGTTATTTTTGAGTGACTACTACGAGTTGAGCGAGACTACCAATACAAGACATCATATATTATCTTATAAAATACCTCTCTGATCTCGGCTGTTTCAATCAGCAAACCGATGTGATTCATGTTCGTTCGGAAAAAGTTTCAAATACGAATATGTATCCAAAAAAACTAGGAATGCAGCCTACGTAGTAACTGTGTCGTCAATCGCGTTGATGGAGGGCGTACAGGCAAAATAAAATAGGCTTTTGTCGTACCTTTTCTATATAAGTTACCAAGACGTGTTACAAGAGCAATAATTTCAACATATAAGGTGTTGCTATTCTTACCTTATTGAAATTTTGGAAAATTTTGTCTGTTTCTCCAACTGGTACTTCAAGATCTTAGAGAAGAATCTGTAAATGATATTGAACTGAAAGTCAGTGGTATGAGGTGTGTGGGCGTGGCTCTGTAAACATGTGACAATCAACCTCGTATCCATGTATTCAGTAGTACAAATTACCTGTATAAGTAGATCGTAATACAAACAAAAAGTTTGGGATGAACATGGTGTACATGCAAGTGATAAGTTATCTTGGATTCAATTATTAGATATATGGCTACTTATAGAGACTAAACCGACATCCTTCTCGTAAATGTTTGCTCGCGTTTATGTAAAGCTCAGCATGGTCAAGAAAGTGTTGCTATGGTGAACCTGTGTAATGATGGAATCGATTAATCTATTCAGCCAAGCATATTTTTGAAATATTCAGTAACGAGTAAATCTGCAGAAGATTTGTGCACTGTATGAGGACATAAAATTTCAACAGAGAGAAAAAGACAATGTCCCAAATTGTGTTTTCTTGGCTTCGACCCATGCTGTTGGAAGTGACAAATAGTGGAAGCTTACCTATTTCTATAGATGTAACTTTCAAATTGAATATGAAATAGTACCACACATGACAATGAACAGCAGACTTGAATATTACATGGCTTTCATTTTCCAGGTGCAGCATGCTACTTGCCAGACAGGTGCGTAGGAGAAAAGACCAGAGGTTGCTTAGTCCATCCACGATTCCTTGATAAACGTGATATTAGCCAGACATTCCCACAACAGTAATTAGTAAAAATTGCAATGAAGCGTGGCAGATAAAGTCATGCATGTCCTGTCCATTTTGAGGTCCATTTTTTTATCGTTTCGTTGAAACAACGAAAGTTGAAGTGTTTCATTCAATATAATCAAGCCAAACACAACACCATGGTCCCACGCAACTGCTGACAATTACGAGCAAAAAGCATTTTCGTGATCTTCATCGCGCTGTTACAACTGAATTCAGGAAATCTAAATATATAATAAATGTTTCCTGAATGTCTAAATGAAGCGATAAAACTAAAATTACCATCTTTGTGCGTCATCGAGCACTTAGTTGCTCAGACATTAAATTGAAGCGCTCATGACTGCGGGTGAGTTGTTGTGAATTTCACTTTTTATAACTCTACTCAGAAAAATGCAGTCAAGATATTCCTGACAACCCACGGTACCTTAACACTAATTTTATCAATTATTCGAAAAAAGATATTACTGCAAGACAGGACTGATTGGCGTAAACCCATTTCTTCACCATAAATAGTTTCACACACTTGCATAGATTTAAAAACAGCTCTTTCTAGTGGTATCATGTAACATAGTTTGGAAGCAGAAGAGCTTTTGCTACTAATGGCTGCAATCAAGACAACTTATTAGCTGCTTTTGAAAGGATCGTATAAATTTAAATTTGCAAGAGCATGCATGTTTCAGTTCTTTATAGATGATCGTCATAGCTACATTTTCATACTTTGTTTTAATGAAGTTAGCATAATTATTTCTAATTTAAGTTTGATTGCATTGCAGAAATTCTTTATTTTTACCTAGCAAATATGGAAAACCACACGAGTGGCTTCAAATATGACCAACGCTTATGGCATACGGACAATTACAGACCGTAATGACGGAGAAAAAATATTGAGTATATTTTCTTTACGTAAATTTTTTGTTTGAGGAGCAGGGGGCAATATTTTTCTCCAGCGAGTTGTTTGCAGAGGACGCTCTTTCTAGACGTTGTTTTCTTTAATGCGTTGTCTTCTGGGCTTGTTCAGGAACATGAAAATATTTCCACGAATTAGGATCATCTCACTATCGTTTCTAGCTTTTATGTTGCGGTAGGTTGCAGTGCTAGTTGGAAAGATGCGACTGCCTTTTGGCAAATGTAGGTCTCGTGTAACATATCGTTAATATAGACGTAGTAGTCAGGCAGATAGCGGTACCAAAATAGGATAAAACTTACCATATCGAGGGACAATTTCGGTGTGCTTTAATCATGTAAATTGAAGGTTACTAAGTACATTTCTGAATGTTGGCGACCTTAAAATTTCTTGTGGGGTCCTCCCAACACGTTTGTATTAGATTGTCCTATTAAACTCTATCACAGCGAAAAAATATGAAATTTTAAATTCAAAAACAACAAGAATGACCAACATCATCGGAAAGCTTACAAAAAAGTGCATAGGAGATATAAAAACGGTTTTTTGATTTATATATGGTTTTCTAGTTAAAAGAAGTTAAAACTTGTTTTAAATGTAGTTCTCAGTCCCTTTCGCAAGATTTTGGCCTAATTTTTGCATTTCAACAAGCAATAACTCAAAACTGTTTTAAAAGATTAAACACTGTTTATATGTCTTATATGCATTTTTTGTAAGCTTTCTGATGATGCAAGTGATTTTTTTGCCATTAAATCCAAAATTTTACATTTTCATGTCGTAATAGATTTTAATAGAAGAATTTAGGAAAAACGTGTTGGCAGAAGTCCTCAAGAAATTTGAGCGCCGCCAACATGCGAAAATGTTATCAGCAGCCTTCAACGAAAAATTTTAAACCAAAATGGAATTGTCCCTCGATACTGTAAGTTTTTTACCCTCTATATGCCTGACCACATTATGAAGACAACTCTCCCCAATCCCCCTGGAAATGAACGACGAGTTCCAACATCACGTGTTTTATGTAAACAGCTTCCTGAGGAACGAGAACAAAAGCGGTGAATTTAAAGTGCCGTCATTCATTATTTTCGTGTCATGGGGATTCGAAAAGGAACTGAAGAAGTTGAAGTATAAAAGTTAGCAGATCTTTCAATGAGGTAGGAGATCGATCGCTGTATTCATACTTCTATAATTTGAGAAACAGGGGCAAAAGGTCGAGGAATAATTTCACCTCACCTCGGATATTTATTCATAGTATTGTAAACAACGAAAAAGTTGCCTAGCTTATTATATAAGTGCTTCTATAGCGGTTTGGCGTTTAGTATGTTGTACCTTCTTTCTTAATAGGTCGACATTTTGGAATAGAATTTTGAGTATTTTTATAAGAATACTGTACTGTAGTTGACTCGCCTGTTAGTACGTTGACACATTTGAGAAAACTTGGTCAAATTTCGAGCAATACTAGTTCATGACCTCGTCATGCCTCTCCGGATTCGTCCACTCACGGTTTGAAACAATATACGTTTTTCTAAACAAACGAAGGCTCGTGCTTCACAGTGTTTTTATAACCGCACGATGCCTCATTTGGCTATTGAAATATTTGTGAGGAGGCATTCGTTGTCTATAATGACACTTCTTGGTCTGTCATCGTAGTAAAGGCGTTCATACTGATAAAAGATTTCTGTCTTACATGAACAAGTGCCCAAGTGCCCCGGAAGTTTGGAGTTTCGTGATGTATTTGTATACAAGTATATAAGAAACATGGAACAGTCTAAAACGGTGCATTGGAAAATTGCCCACGCCGTGTCACTGCGTGTATGATACGCTTATTGTGTAGCTTTTCGTGTACGCTCATGCGCTTACGGTTATTATGTAGACATGCTGAGTAGCACTTATAAGTTAACTTAGAGACGCTCTGAATATATTATTGATATTCGTTGATAATGTGTCTCTCGTAATGTCTGTTATACTATGTAATATTAATTTCAAACTGATGAGTTTATCATAGAACTTCGTGGCCATATTTTGTTATGTGAAGTTTCTAACTGCGCTGCGTGTCTTAGCATTCCAATGTTGGATTTAAAAGTTCAAATGCTTGTGGATTAACACATATGTTGAATGTTGGGTACAGTACTTAGAAGTCACGCAACCAAGCTAACACCTTACATTGCAATTAAAGCACTAAGACCGTAAAATAGCTTCAAAATATTGAGATGTCGTGGAATCATCATGAAAGCACCCGTAAAATTGTCCATTACAATTAATCTCCTAAAAAACGCAGCTGTAACAATTAGTATTACCATTTTCAATTATTTTTCCCTAAGGGCTGCTTTCCACATTGGCGTTCTTCATTGGTGCTAATATGTAAATATCCGTTTTTAAAAAATCACGAAGTTGAAACCTGCAAGAGTCCAAGCTATAATTTGCGTGCTTTAAATAAGTTGGTTCCTTTTAAGTGTAACACGAACCGTTTTAGAAACTCATTTTTTCCGTCGTCTGTCGAAGCATATAATAAATTGTAGTTCTCAGTTTTCTAAATTTAGTTTTTTTAGTTTCTATATAATTAAATCTTAGTTTTTAGTATTCCTATGTATCATACTTTTTAATAATACTTAGGTACGCTTTGTAATTTTTATTTGTAACTTAACTTCCTCAACGTAAGACGCAATTCAACCTTGTCGGTTGCAAAGTCTTTTTATTATAATAAAATTCAAGTATTAATGTTTAAGGCCCGTTTACACAAGCGATTTTTACTGCGAGTTTTACTGCGATTTTTCTCCTCTTGGCGTATGTGATCAAGTAGGTTGGCTGGCGAGTGCATTAGCAAAATTGTTGGACCAAGTATATTCGTCTGTCATTCACTCTTTCACATCGTTCAACGCGGGAAAAAT
>JAOBYK010755328.1:0-27577 GCA_025434845.1 Phenganax subtilis
AGAATTAAGTCCGGACGAAATTCATCACCAGTAATTATTGAAGGGTTTTGATAGCCTGGAAGATCAACAAAAATTTTAGCATTTTTCACGGACAGAATAGTAATAATAATAATAATAATAATAATAATAATAATAATAACAATAATAATAATAATACTAATAATAGTAATAATACTAATAATAATAATAATAATAGTAATAATAATAATAATAGTAATAATAATAATGGTAATAATATTAATGAAAGCTTTATTATATGCATATTTAGATATCTACAATTGTAAACCTCACTTCTTGCAAGCACTTTACAAATGGCTATGTGAATCACTGATAACATATAAAAATAACTAGAGATTATGTAACAAGTACTCAGTATAATGTTCAACCTAATGGCTCTGGATTGGACCACTCTTTATTTCTGTAACAAAATATGTAATTGGTTGTTTGGATTGCAATCGTCTTCATTTTTTTAATGCAGTAGTTTACATGATTTTTCTCAAAGCCAAGATCCTCAAGCATTTTAACGAAGGCTGTGCGTTCTTTTGCAAAAACACCAAGGGAGCTGATAGAAAGATTTATTTAATCAGTCCTGAATATTTGGACTTCTTATATGCAGCGTTTTTGTTAAGATTCAATTTGAAGTCTACTGTCAATTCAACAATATATAGACAGTTACTTGCAGTTAATAAAAGTAAATCAGGACAGTAATTGTCACCAGTGAGGATGGATGGAGTATTATACCCTGCAAGATCCGCATAAAGACGTCAGCCACCGACTGTCTCTAAGTTTGTCGCAAGAAATTTTAAAATGGAATCTTGCCTTCAAGTGAATCGTTCCAAGTACGTCTGGAAGCCGGCTACCACCTGTAAAAGGGCTTAAGGTGCTAGGCTATAGGACCAGTCCGAAGTTGTTGATATACCCCATTTTGCAAGGTTTTAGCGTGTTGGTAGAGAGTTATTGATGTAAGGTACGGTAAAGTTAAATATATTGTTAGGGAGATTGGACTGAGATATATACTATAATTTTGTTAGCTGGGAATGAGAGAAGTTCGTAGTATAGGCGAAAGAAGAACCTTGGCAGGATAAATGGTTAAGTAGTACGTCTTCCTGACCCTATCAAGAGTCTTTAGGAACTTGTTTGGTGGAGGTTTAAACGTCATATAGAATATTTTTGCTATGACTGGCTGATTTCCAAGTTCCTTAATTTCTTCATTTGGAGATGTTTTAAGAGCTTGACGGAGTATTGTTTGGCACTGGGTGAACTTTATTGATGGACTACAAATACTAAGACTAAATTTGTTTCGGGTTACAAAGATATTGCTCAGAGTTCCGGATATAGATATATCAAGCCATTTACAAATATAATTGTTCGCCGAAGAATCAACATTTTCAATGACCCAAGTTTTTTGACAAAATAGTCACTGTAAAATGCCTACCAATTTTAGGCAATACATATCGACCTAATGGAGTATTTTATGTTTGAATTAAGTGGTTTGGAATCAATACCTGTCATTAGTTCTTCCACAGTCGAGGTAAGTTCAGACTTGTGTTGCTCATCAAACATGTTAAAAGTAAAGTATCTTCCTAAATATTGAAAATTATCACCATTACTGACGGCTGGAATGAGTTTATTGTTGATGAGTAGTTTTGGTAGCTATAAGATTGATTTTACAAGCACTTTTTTGATGCCTATAATACTACATCTGTCAACCCGAATATTCATGTTGGAACATTGACATTAAATAGAGAACCGGTTAAGAGGGAGTTGAATTTCTGTTTCATGACTTCTTTTGACAACAGCGTCATCAGCAAACTGGAACCAGTAGATGGGATTTAGAAACTGGAAGGAAAATCAAGTGACGATAATTCTCAGCTTTTGTATATTGAATAAAGGTGTTAAAACACATGTTGAACAAAAGAGGACTAAGGCAATCACCTTGCAACACGCCTTGACCAATTGATACGAACGGAGTGCGGAAATCAGATGCAATTATTGAAGTTTTAAATTCGGAGTATAAGCTTTTAATAATTAGTTTTATGCATTCAGGGATATGGTAATAATCAAGTATGGATATGACAAAATTATGATCAACTTGGCCAAAGGCATTCCTGAGGTGAACTAGCGTGATGACAGGTGAGCATTGTCTAATTTTGGCTTTGTTAATAATGTTCGCCATCTGTGCAGTATGTTATATTAATAATAATAATAGTAATAATAATAATGGTTTAATCCCAGTTAATCTATAGAGGGGCTATACATCTGAATCTTAACTACTTAAGAAATAAAAAATCAAGGTACATGCTATATAGGTATTAAATTAAAGTCAATATTAAGCTTTACATACACTCATACAATTCATAGTGTTTTTGATGTTACAATTACAATAAGCATTGTATGGTCATGAAGGGCAAAGCCTTTTACATGCTTGTTCCTTTAAAATCTTTTTCACCTGGCAAATATGTGCTGACAATTCACTACATGACCGAGTCCGGGCAGCAAGTTTATTGAATAGCTAAGATATGATGTCCTGAAACGTTCCATTTATTAATGGGACTTCTAATGGTGGCCATTAGTTTGACCTCAGGAAACTTTTTGGCTTGTGTTTCTTTACTTTAAAATATTCAGAACAAGATGGGTTATACATGGAATGGTGGGTTGCCCGAAGTAAATTAAGTTTAGTTTGTTCTTTAGTGGGAAACCAGTCTAGCTTTAGCACATCTTGTTCAGTAGCAGAGTAGTTCGATATGTAACTTGCTGCATAATGCTGAACTGCTTGAATTTTCTTCTAAAGATACATAGGAAGGGGATAACATACTACATCATTGAATTAAAGTTTCAAAACAACTGAATACTCTACTAACTGTTTCTTAACATTTTGCAGGGCCTAATTTCTTTTCTTATGTAAAGTGAATAATGGTTCATTGTATGACGATATTACGTACTTTACGTGATCAGACCATTTAAAAATTTCGTGAAACCAAGAACTCAATAAGGGACTCCCAGTTTTGCATGGCAAAAAAAACAATATCAAAAATCGATTGAGATAGACCATGTATATTGATTATTGCAAAGCTTTTGGTCCGTTAGCCTGGACCTTCATCAGTGGAACTAACTTGAACCGATTTCTATGTCACTTAGTGACGTAGAAATCGTTTCATGATAGTTGCACTGAAGAAGATCTGGGATAACGCACCGAAAGCTGGGCAATAATAAATATATATGTTATATATCCCTAACTATTATTGATAAAACTCACAAGTTTGAAGGTTATCACTCTTTCTATTTTTTTCCCTCTCATGGAAAGCGAAAGAATAAGTTATCCTAGGTTGTGCACCGTAGACAACTGGGGTGCTGCAAATAACATTTGCATTCTTTTATCCCCTTCATTAACAAATTAGTGTGAGATGCCCTGCTCTCTAATTGACTCATTGTAGCTTCTATTGTATTTGAGCGAATACTTAGGTCCTCAGGTGAGCAATGGTCATACAGTGTTGTGTCATTAGCATATTGAAAACAAGAACAATCATGAGTAGTACTATGAAGATCGTTTTTATAAAGGTTGAAGAGACCAGGTCCAAGGATTGATCCTCGGGGAACTCCAAACTGGATGTTAACTAAATCCGAGTGTTTGTCATTGGTCTGGAGAAATAGTGATCTTCCAGTTAGGTAGCTGAGTACCCAATGTAAAGACGAACTAGAGGTACCAATGCAGTGTAGCTTACATATTATCATTGGACAATCAACAATATCAAAGGTTTTCGAAAAGTCTGCAAGCGTAATTAATGTCGCTTCTTCTTGCTCCATAGCCAGTATGATGTTGTCTTGTATCTGCAGCAAAACTGTGATTGTCTAATGTCCTTTGCACTATCCAGAAATATTTGTATTCAATAAATTTTGTTGGTTGATATAAGTGAGTAGTTGATTAAGCACCAATCTTTCATACACTTTTGACAGAACTGGTAAAATTGAAATAAGCCTGAAGTGGTCCGCTTCTGTTGGAGTGTTTATTTTTGGTATTGGCGAAGCGCTGACACACTTCCAAGGGTCTGAAAACCTTTGGCTCAAGATAAGGCTGTCGATAATGTGCGTCAGCAACTAGGTTTAAGTACTTTGCTGATATTTGATCTGGGCCGGTTGCGAAGTCATTTCGTATTGTGGTAAGCTCCTTTAATACCTCGGTGCAAGTAACCTGACACAAGTTAAATAAGTTTGAATCCCCACGTGCAGGCACGGTGTTCGTCATTTCCTCAACTCGTCTTCTTCGATGGTTTATAACAAGGGAGACGGTTGGAGGTAGAGCTAAAACGGTCACTCAATTCTTCGAGGCCGAACTCTGTTGGTGACAGATTAGGGTGATGAATCCAATGGCTTATTATACATAGCTTATTTTGATTTTTGAAAGATAAAGCGCTCCGGTAAAAGGATTGTTTGATTCTTCTTAATATGAGTTTTAAGGTTTTCCTTACATCATGAAACTTCATCACGACACTCTCTGAAGTCACCTTATGAGCAAGATGCTTTAATTAATTTCTTTTATTTTGTAGCTTCCATATGTCTTCCATATTTAACCACAGCTGCCGGTGGACATGTCATTTTGGTCCTGCAAAGTAGGGCATGTTTATCTAAACACGATTGGAACATTCAGCTAAATGTTTCCAAAAAAACCTTGGGCGACAGAAGACAAAAAGGCCTTGTTTTGTGCATTTTCCGAACAAATTCGAAATCGAGCTCGTCTTAAGAGAGAGGAATGCGTTAAATTTATAAAGGAAAACAAGGAGGTGATGAAGGATCATAGCTTGACTCAAGTGAAAGATTATGTTCGTAATGGTCGGAAAAGGAATGCCAAAAAGTTGTTATAACTGCACTAAATGAAGGAAGCACCTACTAAAAGCACCCACTACATTTAGCACAAAACTTTCTTTATGTCTGCTCGCGGGACAGCTCGTAGACTAAATGAATAATTCAGACTTACCATTCATAAGTAAAAACAGCTGAAATCAGGAAATTTTTTATATTAGTTTTAACATCAAGACCTTAACTTTTAATATCAAACTTTTTATACAAAACATCGTTGTTTGCAATCACGTGATTTTCTAAGCAAATCACGGGCAGGCCGACATCGTCGTTGACAAGTTTTTCCATTTGAGTGACGTAGAGATTATACCGCAATAAATAAAAAAGATTTGAACATTTATGTCCTAAACCGTTGTAGAAGTCAGATGAATAGTTTTTATCGCCATTTTTAACGCACTTGCATGCATCAAAAGTCGGAAAATCACATGATTAAAAACAACCCATTGCAAATAGAAGTTACAATATCATAAAAGTTTTTCTTCTAATTCCTCATTCGAAGGTTTATTTGTGTCGTACCAAGGCGCGTACAAATTTCTTGAAATAAAATTCCTTGACTTTTCCATGACTTTCCATTGCCATTTCTTAAGATCCATGGCCTGGAATTTCTGAATTAATTATCAAATATATCGTTGAAACAAGATTAGATTTTTTTAAACCAAATTACTTCGTGGAATACTTATATGCTGTTCAAACTGATGAACTGAAAATGACAAAAACTTTATTAATGAAAAATGTCAATTTTCCACCTTTTTTTGACAAAAATTGATTTTCCAGGTTTCCAGGCAAAGATTTCGAAGTATTGAAATTCCATGGCTTTTTAGGTCTTCCATGACCCATGCAAACCCTGTCATACTGTCTGTGAAGTCTTTGTGTACATGAAAAATTAACCAGTCGTCAGTGAAGCAGAAGCACTTTTTAATTAATACACAGAGTAAAGCTTAGTACAGTTTTATACAACAACATATTTGCTACCAAATTGTAAAAAGTTTCCACCAAAGTATTGAACGGAGCTCAACGATTGGTCTGCAAATCAGCAAATGAGTTCAGAAATAACTGTTCACAGCCTGAGAAAGTTTTTTTTTGTTTCCGGTCAGTCAGATACCTTCCTCAAATCAGAGAAGCCATCTCACATCGTTTCACAATTTTTTTTAGGAAATAGTGATAAGTTTAGCAAATCTCAGAGCTTTATGTGTTTTTAAAAATGACATTTCATAGCAAATATATTCTTTGTAAGAGGTTTAATCGTTGGGTGCATGCAAAGCTTGAGAAAACTTGTTTGTTACTTTATAAAGCCACATAGGCTTTGTAGATTGTCCAGTGTTTTTTATGAAATAAAATTGTTGTGTAACATGTTTTGTTCTTATGTAGCAAAGCACTTAATGTACGCTCCCTCGGGAAACAGTGAGTGTTGTTCCCCCAAGAGTCTCCATGTTTCCCTCGACCTTGTTTTCTGAAACATTGAGACTCTTGGGCAAACAAAACTAGTAATTTCCCTCGGGAGCGTGCATTAAGTGTAGAATGTTTTGAATTGAACGTCGAAAAACAGGTGAAAAAGCTAGTCAAGATTGGCGAACGCGGCTTTGTCCATTCGTAGGAATATGGACATATGTTACACTATATGTCCATATTTACAATGACGTCTGCTATGTACTAGTATACCATTTGGAAAGAATGGCAACTCTTTTGACGGTATACATTACCATAATAACTTGACATTCATTGTTTTATGTAAAAACAACGTGAAAACGATAAGGAAAGTGTCAAAAAGGATTGAAACTCAAAAAACCAATACTCTCATAAAAATATTTTTTTAAAAGTTAATTAATGGTCTCATTGGCTCCCTCAAAGGCCCATGCGTTAAAATTGACTGTTTCGTGGCTGTGAGAAGCAAAATTCGGAGTCAATAGAGGTTACTGAGAGCAGTTTGTAGTTTGGTTACAAACTATTTCGTCTGCTTCGTTTTGAGCTTTGTTTACTAATACAATTTTACTTGAGCTACAAGCTTCCGTACTATGTAGTTCAGAGTTTTGGCGTGTTTGTGAATGTATTTTGTGCGCAACCCTGAATTCGCTGATGCAGTAAAACAATGGATAAAACATTCAGTGATCTTGAAATCGTTCTCTGTGCATGGGTGCAGACATTTTGTCTGCTTTACATGTCATTCTTGGTACGGAAAATTTGCTCAATTTAATTGTCATAAAATGGCCTCTTCAAACGGTGTTTTCGAAAAGTTCTGAGCATTTTACGAAAAAAGTCTGTTGCCTTTCATTAAAAAAAATCCCTAATCGGAAGTAAACGTTTTTAACAGGACAGCAAAGAGTACAGCACAAATTATATGTAGCAATGCATCAGTCTGTTACCAAAGTTCAGGTTTTAACCAAACAAAACTTTATACATGCTATGCAACCTAAAACTTTATCGCAGAGAGTCATATATTTGTTGGCTTTTATTCCAAGGATATTGTCATTTCCACCGTAACTTTTGTTACTCCGTGCTCACTTAATGAAAAACGGGCCAGCTGGGAGAAGCTCTCTTGAGAGGACTGGGGACTAACATCTTTGACGAGACAGTGAAAAGATGACAACACAAAGTCGATGTTGCTCAAAAAGGTAATATTGTGATTGCATTCTCATTTTCGAATTTGTGTCATTTTAATAGTGCGAATAACAGCATGTTCTAATTGCTGAAAAGTGCCTTCAGTAGCTACTACTAAAATGGCATCGCACACTTTGAGGAAAAAGATACGACAGACTACATTTCCGTCGAGGGTCCCATCTAATTCACACCTGAATCAAACCATTTTAAGCGCTAGTTTTTAATATTAAGGACTCTATATCTAAAGACGTCCAATAAATTGTTGTGACTGCTTCTCTCTGAATCTAATTAAACCTTTATCTGAAAATTCTTAATTAAATCGGTAAAAATATCTTCGTACCTCAGAGGAGTCCAGTTTTTTCCTCTTAATTTTAACAGATGGTATGTTCGGGTAGATTTTGTTGAATTCCTGTGATGATGTAGCACAACTGTTAACATATCTTTAAGGAAGAAATAGGTTTCAAAATGACGAATTGTTTTACTGCTGATTTTCACAGCAATAGCTAACATCTACTGATGTTAGTAGTATAGGAATGGGCATTCTAGCCCGAAAAATTGGTGACTCAGCATTTTTTCAACACGTCAGCATTTTTTCAAGATTATTGCGCGATAATTCCCAAGGTCAAGGTCAAGAAGGTGTCTTACGAATAAGCGGCTGATGACGTCATCAACTAATTTGCATAATAAGTCAGAGGAATCGGGTGATTTATTCAGCGTGTATAAGTAGAGAGAAAACTATGAGCACTAATAATAACAATAAATAAAGAAGACATGAGCTTAGTAAGATATGATTCTAAAAATAATTTCTTAAAAGATACTATTAAAGGTCTTAAAAAATTAGATAATAAGATAAAAAGATGGGGAAGAAAAAATATAAACAAATACTTAGATACTTTAGAAAATAATTTAAATAAGAGCGATTATGATGAGGCTGCAAAAGATATTATAGAGAGTCATATTAATAGACATTTAGATAAGTATAGATCTCCTAATTATCGTTTCTTAGAAGACCTTAAAGCAAAGAAACAATTAAGATTAGAAGAATTAAATTCAAGAATTAGGAATAGAAAAAGCGCTTTGCAGCCTTCAGCTAAGCCTAAGTTAGACTTTTCTAGATTTAAACATTATAATAAGCTTACCACAAGCATTCCACCTGTTAGAAAAGGAGCTCAAACAAATAATAAGATAAGTATGACGACCAGGGGATCTAAGTTATATTCTAAAGTTAATCTTGAGTCCGCATTAAAGAGACCAAACAAAAAAGCACGGACCGAAGTTAAGAAACCTAATTATACTCAAAACACTAAGATTCTAGAAAGAATGAAGTCAAAGTTAAGAAGAGATGCTCAAGATTATAAGAAAGAGCTCTCCAAAAACTCAAGTGTAGGTGTGATTAGTGAAGAACAGAAACAAAAATTACTTAGTTTAATGAGTAAAAAAGATAGAGATAACAAGTTAGCCACAAGCATTTCACCTGTTAAAAATGTGGATGATTTTGAGTTATATTCTAAAGTTTGTCGTGAAATCACATTAAAGAAACAAAAGGAAAGGCTTCTCCCAGCTCAAGACCCTTTTCCACCTAAACCTTCTCCACCTAAGCACGTACTTATTCCACCTCCAAATACTGATATGTTTGCACCTTATGGACCTAGACCTAAGTTTATTAAACCTAAGAAAAAGTTTGGAGGACTCCCAATTTATAAAGATGACATCCTTACGAGAACTAAGAAATATAACACACCTGAAACGAATCTTCCAATTTATACGGGTGACTTATCTGAGTTGGAATTAAGTTCCAAAAGAAAAGTTATTAGAGGAGATGTGACTTTTACTGGAAGATCATTTGGACCTCCATCTAAGGAAGACTTTTCGCCAGTTCCAAGTACTCATAAAGAATTAAAGCCAGGCAGACAGCAAATTCAATTTATTCCTCACACGGGTAGAGATTTTGACATTGATTCATTAGCAAGTGTTGGACCTAATACATCTGCGAGTAATGCTCTAAAAAGATTTAAACGTGTGCAAAGAAATACAAGTAAAGTTGGTAGACCATTAGGTTCAAGAAATGTAACTCTCCCCGCCTCTTCAACAGAGAAAATTATTGTTCTGAAGATTATAAGACCTATTCCAAAGCCTAGAACAAGACTACCTAAGCCAACCGTAGCTCAAAGACTCACCCAACAAAAATCTGAGAGATCTATTCCGACTCCTAGAACAAGACTACCTAAGCCAACCGTAGCTCAAAGACTCACCCAACAAAAATCTGAGAGACCTATTCCGACTCCTAGAGCAAGACTACCTAAACCAACCGTAGCTCGAAGACTCACCCAACAAAAATCCGAGACACCTATTCCGACTCCTAGAGCAAGACTACCTAAGCCAACCGTAGCTCAAAGACTCACCCAACAAAAATCTGAGAGACCTATTCCGACTCCTAGAACAAGACTACCTAAGCCAACCGTAGCTCGAAGACTCACCCAACAAAGAGCAAGCCCACCACCTAAGCCATCTGTAGCGAGGAGAAAAATGAGTGACTTCTACGACTGGATACTAGATTTTGCGCCAAAAAATATGAGAGATAAGATTACGGACACCTACAACAACTTTAAAGCTCAAATCATGAAAGTTTTTAAACAAGAAGAACCTAAGATTAAACCAGAAGAAGAACCTAAAATTAAGCTATTAGAATCTGCTATGAAAGGAAGCTTAAGAACTTCTGTCATGGAATATAAATATGATTACATGTTTGAGATTATAAATGCTTCTAACCCAGAGACATGGCTAAGAGAATATGCTAGACCCTACGTGATAGAGCTACTAAAAACACTTATAAATAATAAGGTAGAGGTAATTTTAGTATGTGACATGATAAGAAGAGACCCAATGACATATAAGACCAAAGACAAGGAGAGAGGATACTCTAGTTCGGCACAACATAGAATATTACATGGATCTGATATAGACTCTATCTATGATAAAATGGTAAAAATAATGTTAAATGAGTTTAGAAAAGAGCGTAAAAAAGGCTCTGGTTGGGAACTTGAGAAAATAATAGGCTTATACATACACGTGTCAAAATATAAGCCTCTAAAAGGATCTTCTTATATTCCCACCCCAAAATATATTAAAGATAAGAAAGCTATCACAAACCCAAAAAATAACTTTAATAATGATCAACAATGCTTTAAGTGGGCCGTAGGAAAAGCTATTCTTACAAAATCTGGAGATAAAAATAGAAATATAATAACCAATTCCTTTATTAAAGAAGTGAATATTAGCTTTAATTGGAAAGACATCCGTTTTCCTACCCCCCTAGAAGACATTAAGAAGTTTGAGAAAAATAATTCCTTAAAAATTAACTTATTCGGCTATAATGAGAAAGAAGGAATCTTCCCTACAGATAAAATACAAGACAATCCCGACATTAGACTCTTGTTACTTAACGAGAAACATTATGTGGTGATAAATAATATGAGCAGATTAGTAGGTGTAGACTTAACAAAACATCATGGTAAGGTTTGTGTTTGTGATTACTGCTTACAACACTTCCACGAGAATGCAAAGTTTGAGGAGCATATAATTTATTGTTGGAAACACACCCCCACTAGAACTAGTCTTCCAAAGCCAGACACATATATTAGCTTTAAGAACTACACTCATAAAACTAAGGTCCCGTTTGTGGTGTATGCAGATTTAGAATGTATTACAAAACCTATAAAAAAGCACTTAGGTGACAGTACAATACAATATCAACAACACATTCCTAGTGGTTTCTGCTACCTTATAAAATGCTTTGATGATAATATTTACCCTCCAAAATTAGAAAGATACACCATCGATCCAAAGGAGGAGAAGTCTTTGGAAGAGCTCTTCATAAAAAAATTAGAAGAAGAAACTCGAGATATTTACCATAAGTTTATAAAATATCCAAAGAAAATGATCCTTACCAAGCAAGACGAGCTTGACTTTAACAAATCAGAATTTTGCTATGTTTGTGAGAAGCCTTTAGCTAATAAAGGGGAGATAGATAAGGTAAAAGATCATTGCCACTTTACAGGAAAATATAGATTTGCTGCTCATAACAGCTGTAATTTTTCTCTTCATGCGTTAAAATTTATCCCAGTGGTGTTTCATAATTTAGAAGGTTATGACTCTCATTTGTTTATAAAACCTTTAAGTAAGACTCCAGGAGGAATTTCTTGCATTCCAAAGACAGAAGAAAGATATATAAGCTTTACAAAATACATTCCAGTAGATAAAAACAAGAAAGGAAGAATGATAACCAAACAATTAAGATTTATAGACAGCTTCAAATTCATGGCAAGTAGCTTAAGCTCCTTAGTAAAGAACTTAGAAGAACAAGACTTAGAACTTTTAAAACGATATTTCCCTAAGCAATCTGATTTACTTTCTAGAAAAGGAGTCTAGCCTTATGACTATATGGACTCATTTGAGAAATTAATAAAAACAGATCTACCTGAGAAAAGTGAATTTTACTCAAAACTTAATGATGAGCACATTTCTGACGAAGAATACACATATGCACAAAACATTTGGGAAACGTTTAACATGAAGACCTTGAGAGACTACCACGATCTCTACTTAAAAACAGACGTAATATTACTAGCTGATGTATTTGAGAAATTTAGGAAAGTGTGTAAAGAAAATTATGACTTAGATCCCGCTTGGTATTTTACTTCACCTGGATTAGCTTGGGATGCGGCTTTAAAGATTACAAACATAAGTTTAGAACGATTATCAAAAGAAAATATGTACCTTATGATAGAAAAAGGAATTAGATGAGGTGTTTCTATGATTACAAAAAGACATATAAAGACAAACAATAGGTATCTTAAGAACTTTGATGCAAATAAACCAAGCACTTACATTCCTTACTTAGATGCGAATAATTTTTATGGTTGGGCTATGATGCAAGAACTTCGAACTCATAATTTTAAATGGATGACCAAGACTGAATTAAATTATTGGGAAAATAAAGGTTGTATTTTAGAAGTTGATCTAGACTACCCCAAAGAACTTCATGACCTTCACAATGACTTTCCTCTTGCTCCTGAGAAGTTAATCTCATGCTTAGGAGAAGGAATAAGTGTAGAAAAATTAATTCCTAATCTTAATCATAAAAAGAATTATGTGGTTCATCATAAGATCTTAAAAGACTACCTTAAGAGAGGATTAATCCTAAGAAAAATTCATAAAGGTATTAGTTTTGAGGAATCAGATTGGTTAAGACCTTATATCGAGAAGAACACAAGTCTTAGAGCTTCTGCTAAGAGTAAATTTGAAAAAGATTTCTTTAAGTTAATGAACAACTCTGTCTTTGGAAAGACGATGGAGAACGTCAGAAAAAGAGTAGATGTAAAGCTTGTTAATAATAATAAGAGACTTATGAAACTTATAAAAAAGCCAGAGTACAATTCTTTTACAATATTTGATAAGAACCTTATAGCTAATAATTCCTATAAGACAAGACTAACCCTGGATAAACCCATCTACATTGGCATGAGCATTCTAGATATTTCTAAGAGTCTTATGTTTGACTTTCACTATAATTATATCAAGAAGAAATATGGATCTAAAGCTAAATTAGGATTCACGGACACGGACTCACTTCTATATGAGATTGAGACAGAAGACGTTCATAAAGACATCTCCCCAGACCTTGAGAAATATTTTGATACTTCTGAGATAATAACTAATAATCCTTATATAAGAAAAGGTTTAAATAAGAAGGTTCCAGGAGTTTTTAAAGATGAGTGTGGAGGAACTCAAATTATAGAATTTATAGGTTTAAAAGCAAAATTATACACTTATAAAAAAGAAGAAACAAGCAAAGTGAGTTCAGAGGTGAAGAAATGTAAAGGCTTGAAAAAAGCTGTTATTCAAAAGAATCTAAAACTAGAACACTATAGAAAATGTCTACATAGCGGTTTACCAGTAATGAGAAAAATGAATATTATAAGAAGTAGAAAACATCAAGTCTATTCTGAGACCGTGAACAAAATAGCTTTAAGTGCTAATGATGATAAAAGAATAATATTAGAAAATAAGATTAACACTTTAGCTTATGGGCATTATAAGTTAGAAGAAAAAGGTGACAAAGTCACCGGCAACTTAGTTGCCCTTATAAAATAAATGATTACTTTTGAAGGCTCCTTAGATGATCGTGTTATGATAGATTTTTGTAAAAATAACAAAGGAGGAGAGTATATAACTTACTTAACAGAATCAAAATTAATGGATAGTCATTTTTATAATTACTTATCTGACTCTTTAAAAAAAGAAATAAGCGACTTAACTTTTCCTTTAACTATAACAGACCCAAAAGATATCTTAATACTAGTTTTAATCTATTTAGACAACGCTTCGTGGGCACAAAGTGCCCTTTATAAAAAGAAGCCAAGATTTTTTAAAAATATTTATATTGATTTTTACATAGAAAAAATTGTTTTAAGAATGTATAGACATTATGGAGTCTATTGGGACTAAGCGCTTCACAAATTGTCTAAAAAAATGTTTATCTCCATTTTAAAAAGATAAACATTTTAACGTGCTTTTCCTAAAATCCATCCTCCTGCTATTCCAGAAATCCCCATAACAATATGTTGGTAATTTTCCATTTCTTTACTAGGTTTGTAGTAGTCTTCTAATCTAGGCTCTGGAGTCCATTCTAATCGTGTAGATTTTAGCGCTTCGCGGGTTCGTTGCACCCTTATTTTTGTAAGTTGATCTAAGTTTTTATTTGTCGTGTTGATGTCTCTATTCGCATCGGAGAGTTCTTGTCTAAGACGTGCTTCTTTATTTTTTCTTGCTACTTCTTTTTCATACCAAGCTTTTTTATCTCGAGCTAATTTTTCCATAGCAAGATTATGTCTTTTCATTTCTGCTTCATAGCCATTATGGTTAAGTTTAGAAAACAAAAATCCTGCTCCAGCAAAAGCAAATGCATTAAAGAGTCCTCCTACTACCATAGAAGCCATTTATTTAAGCGAAAAATCTTTGATTTATCGGAATGGTGCAAAGCACCCACGAAGCGCTTTTCAAGGATCTCCTAGGTTTTACTTGTCTATTTTTTCAGGAATTATTTTCTTATCTTCAAGATATTTTACTAAAACGGATCCTAGCATAACAGCTCCAGCGAGTTTTAAAGTTCCTTGAATACTTTGAGGTGTAGCTAGACTTTCTCCTAAAACATTTTTACTTGCCATAGAGACTCCAACAGCAGATAAAGTTAAAATTCCGGCATCATAAATTTGATTAATATAATTCTTCCTGGTTTGCTCACTCATTTATTAAAGGATTTTTTTTTAAGAAAATTAGTCAAAACTGAGTATCCCACCTACGCGTTTATCTAAGTGTGAAGCACTTTTTTCTGACGTAGTTGTTTTCTCATTAACAACTTCTTCTTTTTCTTCTAAGTTCTTTTTTGGCTTATGTTTTTTAAAATAAATAAAATAAGAAATCACACCAAGACTAAGTATAGAAACTATAATAGTTGAAGTAGGAATATGAAAAATACTTGTTTCTATTAAATTATCTTCCTTACTTGTTTCTTCTAATAAGGCTTTTTTTTTCTTTCTTTAGCTTCTCTAGAAATTTGCGCAAGACGTTTTCCAGCTTCTACTTTTTTAGGATCTTTTTCTCGCTTCCCTGTGGTCAGCATTTCACTCTCACTCGTCTTCGCTTTCTTTTGCGTAAGGTTAATATTAGATTGACCTTCGTCATTTGTTTTTTTATTTAAAACTTGTTTATTCTCTTCCATCATTTATTTAAGGTAAGAATTTTTACTTAAAACTTACTCAAAAATCGGCCAAGCAAATTTTAAGTAAAAATAAGCATTTTTCAAGTAAAAATAAGATTACTTAAAACTTACTTAAAACTTGCTTAAAAATCGGCCAACCAAATTTTAAGTAAAAATAAGCATTTTTCAAGTAAAAATAACATTACTTAAAACTTACTTAAAACTTACTCAAAAATCGGCCAAGCAGATTTTAAGTAAAAATAAGCACTTTTCAAGTAAAAATAAGATTACTTAAAACTTACTCAAAAACTGAACATTTTCATCAACTATTTACTTAAAACTTACTCAAAAATCGGCCAAGCAACTTTTAAGTAAAAATCAAACTATCTTAAAACTTAGAAGTTAATATTCTAGAATAGCATATAACTCAGACTCGTTTTTCATGGTGGCTAAATTTTTTTGTTTAACACGCAAGTTTATTGCAAGGATGTCCCCCAAGTTACTCTCAAAGTCTTTCACCCGCAATTCTTTATCTAATTCTATGATGTGATCACCCCTTAATTTTCCTATACTAGAGGTGTCCTTTCTAAGTACGATGGAACTGACAAATCCTCCACTTTTCTAAAAAATATTTAGCTCATGCTCTAGATTAATGGATGTGAGTTGTTGTTCACTATCGAACACATGATAAGACAATGTAACCTTGAGTTCATCAGTTAAAAAAAGAGGTCTTATAAAAGTAGGAGGATAACCTAAACGATTAGAGGAAGGAGCCACCCAAGTGTCTTGATCTAAGCTTTTAAACTTAAACGTGAACATAAATACTTGAGGTTTTATTTTGTTTTTGTTGATTATAGCTAATTGTCGATTTATCATGGAGAATGATTTATTTTCATTAACACCTGCTTCTAAGGTGACTATGTATGATTTAACTTGTTCGATATTTTTTTTATTTCCTGCAACAAGACTTCTATTAGCCACGATGTCAGCTCTATTAGTTAATATAATAGATTTATTATCTTCTCCTTGTCTTTTATTCTCTTTGCTCATTTTCTTGGTTACTTCTTGCTCTTTCTCGATGTTTGTTAGATCTACTTTTTTAGGTTCATAACCAAAATACATTGCCATTTATTTAAGCGAAAAAAAGCAATGCTTTTTTCGGGGATCAAGGATTCCATAACTTTATAATATGCATTTTGAGATTAAAATTCCAACTATGAGCATAATAGAACCTGTATATAGCACTTCGTGCGATTTATCGCTTATTTCCTTAGAAGCACTTTCTTTTTCTAACGTAGTCTTAGATTTATTTTCTATTTTTTTATTAAAATTGGGCAAATTCTTATTATCTTCTTTTTCTTCTACTAAGGTGTCTAAGCTTAATTTCTTCTTATTTTCTTTATTTTCTATTTTTTCTTTTATCTTAGGTTTTATATAATTTAAACTAACGTTTATTCCAAATTTCATGTCACCTGTAGCTATCGTTAGAATATTATTACATCCTTTGATAGGTTTTTCCAGAATAATCATCTTATAAGAAACTAAAATAATTCCTGGACTAATTGCCAAATTTAGGACCACGTTTGTGCTAGATATTGCTTTTCTCATATTTGAAATGAGTACCGTAGGATCGTCTTGAACAATGGTAGCTTCTACTAATTTTCTAAACACATTTTGAGTTTGTAAAGACTTAGCCACTTGATTCACAATACTCCATCTCGTATTAGCTTGAGCTCCTAAAACACAATAAACATAACTTTCTATAGATTCTTGAAATAATAACTGACCTTGACTTGTAAGTCCATTCGAGGTATAGGCAATGAAGCTTTTTCAGTCTTGATTAGAAAGTTCTTTTGCTCCAGGAATTCTATAGTAAAATCCATCTCTGTTTTTCTTAGTGGAGTCTACCTTAATATTTTTGATGGGAATATGTTTTTAACGTCTTCGAGCTTGTATTTTTTTAAAAGTACAGGATGTTTCATGAATTTTCTAGTTTGATAGTAAAGATGATATCTAGCTAAGGATTTTATAGTAGGATGAGCTTGTAGATCTCTTAGATTTTGTAGACTAATACCCCAAATAAAACTCGCAATGTACATTCCACATATCATAGCAAAATAAGGCTCTTCTTCATAATTAAACTCGACTTCTCTTGTGTCTGATAGATCTTGGTCCATTTTCTTTCCATCTGACCATCTTATTTTTATGGGTGGTAATTTAGCTAGAAAAAAGTCTTTGTCACTCACATACATTTTAAAGTTTTCTAAAGTCACTTTGTGGCCTTCGGCTGTTTCTTCTAGTTTTATAGGTTTTTGAAATTTTGTGTCTATAATAGGATGTCGTCCCCAGCCTTGTCTTTTTGGATTATTAGGATAAGTCAAGTAAGAAAACTTAGGGGGTTCTCCTCCAATGGTCCATATCTCTGGCCAAGGAATTTTTATACCTAAAGATTCTTGCCATTTTTTATTATTTCTAAAAGCCCAAGTTCCTAACTCATACCTAGTTCCTTTTCCGGTGTTGTAGTAGACTTCATCTCGCAATTCTAAGCGCTTATTTACTTTTCCTACAAAGACAAAACGAGTCATGTTAGCATTTGGATATTTTATTAAGAATCTTTTCTTAGCTGCTTCGCGTTTCCAAGTTTTTATAAGTTTCATGGCTTTGGGGAAATCTTTTCCATAATATCTTTTATACATAGGTTCCATCTGAGGAAATAGCATGTCTGTGTTGACTTCCATTTTATTTTATAACTTTGTTTTTTTTTTCTTAAAATAAATGGAGAAGTTAACCGTATTTATAGAAAATAACCATAAAGAAGTGATTTTACAAAGAAATCTTTACGTAGGGAGTAAATTATTTGTAAAAACAACAACTATTTTTTGGAACTTTAAAAACGTGATTAAACATGAGAATGAGTTTTTTCATAAAGTAGAAGATAATAAAATTACTGATAAGTTTAGAATGCCTACAGGGAACTCAACTTTTGATGACCTAGTCACAGAACTTAAGAAACATGGGGTGAAATTAGAAAAAATTCCTTATAAGAATAAAACTAAAATTTTCTGTGAACAAAATAACTTAGACCTTATGAAAATGGGGTGCTTATTAGGATTTGAAAAAAACAAAAAAATTAATAAAAAAACATGGGTAGAAAGTGAAAACGTCGCTGACATTTATCTTGAGCTAAGGTATATTACCATACATTGTGATATTGTAAACCAGCAAAAGAATTTTGATACAGATGGAAAATTAAGTTTATCTATTGTTACTTTACCTATAACTACGGAGCAAAAATTATCTGGAACTGTTACACAATATAAAGATATAGAAAGCTCATTACACGTAAGAGAAGGAATTTATAACAAGTTCGTTTTTTGGATAAGCTCAAATATCAGTAAAGATGTGGGGTCTGTATTAATAGAGGTTTATCTTTGTTGAATACTTAAAATAAATAAACATGGAAAAAAAAGAAAAGGGCGACAAAGTCTCCGGCAACCACGTTGCCCTTGTAAGCAATTTTAAAAGACAACAAGAACTACGAAATCTTGATTATGATCCTAAGTCTGGTCATAAAATGAGGCTCTTTATAGAAAAGCTTTAGAAGACGGAATTCTGGTCACTAGAAAACAAATAAAAAGCTGGTTAAAAACGCAAGACACTTATACGAGATATAAAAAAATTAACAAGTCTTATAAAACTCAAAAAACGTTTGTAAAAAACTTCGGAGAACAATTACAATTAGATCTTGTGGATATGAGTAAATTGCGTTATAAAAATAATTTTTATAATTGGATCTTAACTGGAATCGAGATCTTATCTAGATTTGCTTTTGCCATTCCTGTAAAAAAGAAAGACATACAAAACATGACAGAAGCTATTAAGAAAATGCTAGATGAGTTTAAATCTAGGTTTGAAAAATACCCAGAAAAAGTTCAATTTGATGAAGGAAAAGAATTTTATAATGTAGGAGTTAAAAGTTTATTAGAAAAAAACAAGATTCTTTATTTTTCTACACATTCAGAAAGAAAAGCTGCTATCGTAGAAAGGTTTAATAAAATTTTAAAAACAAAGATGTGGAAATATTTTTATTCTAAAGGAACCTATAAGTGGATAGACGTCTTACCAGATTTTGTTTATTACTATAATCATATTAAGCACAACACTATTTTAATGAAACCTGCAGAAGTAGCTAAAAATAATTCAGATCAAGTTTGGCTAACGCTTTATGGTCATTGAACAGGACAATATTCTTTACCTAAGTTTAAAACAGGAGAAAAAGTAAGAGCAAGTAAATATAAAAACTTTTTCGAAAAAGGATATGAGGCTAATTTCACGGAAGAAATATTTGAAATTTCTAAGGTGTTCAGAGGAGATCCTAACACTTATGAAATTAAAGAAGCGAACGAAGGGAGCTCAGACGATGAACCTATTATAGGAAAATTTTATGAAGAAGAACTTTCTCCTGTAGAAAAGCAAGACAACACCTACAGAGTCGAAAAAGTTTTAAAAACAAGAGGAAATATGGCTTTTGTAAAATGGGTTCGAAAATCAGAGATTTCCTCATTATAACTTAAAGAAATCAGAGATTAAAAATCTTTAGGATCTTCAACCCCGAGGAATAAGGGTGCAAAGCAAGGGCAACGTAAGGGCGCCTTGTGCCCGCGAAGCGCTTTTCTATAAATATTCTTTTAAAATAAATGGAAGGTGATCCTAAAGATTTTAAAGATCTTGATTATATTACAGATAGAGAACTTGAACATAATCAAGAAGAAATCGAGTTGAAAGAATTCGAGGAATATGAAGAAAAAATAAATGATGAGAGAAATTTATTAGACGAAGATAATAGTCATGAGACTTCTTTTATACCACCTGAAGTAGACATCACAGATCCTAACATAGAAAGACCAGATCCAGATAATATTCCTAATCCTCGAAAAGATCTAGCTGATCAAAGAAAAATAGAAACCTCAGAGAAAAAAAAATTCCTACTAAGTTTTTTAGAATTTAATGTTGTCAAAAGAGTTGGACCAAGTTCTAAAGAACTTGTAGAAAAGTTTAGTGTAAGGTTAAATCAAGCAGGAAAAGTTATAAGTGGAAAATTTGAAGGTAATAATATTATTATTAAAATAGGTAGACAATTTATCTATTCTAAGAATAAGCTAGTACAAGAATCTATTAATAGATTTAAAGAGCTAACTTTAAAAGCTAAGGCAGAGCATTTTGGTAAACTTCCAGCACAAATAGAAGAAAATATAGAAGCGCAGAGCGGCGGAGCCTTGCAAGACATGAGTCGTGAAAGATTAGAAGAAATAACGTCAAAGATTAGTAGTGACTCGTTAGAAAGTCTAAGTAATGAATTAGAGTCTTAGATTGATAGTTTAGAAACTACTATTAAAGACATCTCCTTTAGTAAAGACGAGCCAACATCAGTAGAAATACTTAGAACCGTAAGAGGATATCTTGAAATGCCTGAGTCTCAAACCACAGAAGAAAAACTAGAAAACTTAGAAAATGAAGCCGACCATTGGAGACTAAAAAAACTTCAAGAGACGGACCCAGAAAAAGAAGCTGTGTATGATACCTTAGAAAAAATAGCGAGAATGGTGGCGGATAAAATAAGACTAGAAAATAATATGAGAGTTGAAGAACCTGAGACTCAAGACATTATCAAAAAAGAAACAGAATTAAATGATCTTAATCGTTTTGAGAGATTTAAAAAATGGGCAAAAAATAATCTAGTAGGTTTAAGTGGAATTGCCATTACTATAGGAGGAATTATAACCACGGTGGTAATGGCTGGAAGATCCGCTGTGAAGAAAGGAGCAAAAGCTACAAAAAGCTTTGCACAAGCTGTAAAAAATCTAGGAAAAGGATTAGGTCCTATTGCTGCTGGTGTATTTAATATTATTAGTGGTATCATAAAATGGGGAGCAAAAGGTATAAGTTTCTTAGCTAAAAACTTATGGGTGTTGGCATCAGCTTTAACTTGGTTTGTTTATGACATGTACAAAAATAAGCGCTCTTATAAAAAATAAAAAAATCTTATAATAAATGAGTACTATTTCTGAACTGAAGCCAGATTCTAGAAAACATAAAATGAGTGATATTAAAGGAAATAGGTCTAAACATACTATTACTTTTAATCCTAATAAAGCTAATCCTGGTGAAGAACTCTACGTGGATCTTCCAAGACTTAATAAAGAAGATTGCCTGGTTCCAAAAGCACTCGCTTTAAAATTCGACTTTAAAAATGCTAATACAAAGTCTTGGTTTTTAAATAATCTAGGTAAAGGACTCATGGATAGATTGTCCGTATCTGTAGGAAGAGAAACATTATTCGATAATACAGGAAATGCCGCCTATGAAATATACAAAGATCTTTGGCTTCCAGAAAGAACGAGAGAAGAAATGTGCGACTTTGGAGTCGCAAATGAAAACACAAGAAAACTAATTTCTACTTCCGATGATGGAGCAAAAACTGGGAACGATCGAAAAGTCTCAGATGCTTTAGTCGCAGACGTTTTAGGAACAAAACAAAAAATAAAACTTTGTAAGATCTTAGGAGATCACGGGTTGTTTTGCCCTTTCGCGTTAGAAAATAATCTTCAATATAAAATTACTTTACCTAAAGATGATAAAATCATGGTGGCACAGAGTGGAGAAAGTGTAGAAGGATATAGTTTAGAAAATATAGAACTGGAATATGAAAAAATTCAAAATGAAGACCTAGCTAATGAATCTATAATGGGATACGAGATGGGAAAAAGTCTCTCTTTTGAACATGTGACCTTGTTAAAAAGCGTCGAATGGAGTAAGGATTCTACTTTAGTGAATGAAACTATAAATTTACCTAGAAAAAGTATGGCTGCTGTAGTAATGTTATTTAGGAATAAATCCGTAACAGACTCGGAAGAATTTGTTTATCCTAAAATTGAGTCTATTAAAATTACTATCGAAGGAGTTCCTAAAAGCGTTTATAGTCAAGGCATTAAAAAAGAAGACCTCTACGACGAAGCAAAAAGACTCTTCGAACATAAAAGTGAGTTAGAATATGAACCTAGCACCATGACATTGAGAAAGTTTTTCAAAGATAAATTCGCCTTAGTAGTACATTTAAGAACTAAAGAAGACAAGTTAGTTGTAGGCGCAGGAAAAAGACTCTTAAACACGCAAAATGGAGTTCTGTTGGAAATCACGAAAAAAGCTACGACGGCAAACGTCATGTGTCATATTTTTGTAGTAAGTGATGGACTAGTTAATTTTAAAAACCGAGTTTTAGAAAATGTTCATTACTAAGAAAAAAAATGTGTAACTCTTAAGATCTAAAAAGTTACACATTTTAAGCAACGTAGTCGCACGAAGTGCTTGAAGCGTCTTTTACTTTTGTTCGGGTGTTTTTTAGATCTTCAATAGTAGTGTTATTATTATCGAGATGAGTAGTAAATTTAAGACTATTCCCATTTCTTCCAAGTCTAGAAGTACATCCACAAGTAGTAGTCTTTTTTATTTCTTTTATCAATTCTCCAGGCTTATTAGGATCAGGAATTAAATATTCTTTTACTTCTGAGGTAGACATACATTTTCCCATTTATTTAAGCGAAAAATCTTTGATTTTTCGGGGATCAAAGATCCCATAACTTTTTTTTTACGTTATATAATATTCATAAGGAAATCTTAGACTTATTTCTAATTTTGCATAAGGTGTTTTTCTTAAAATGTCAAGAATTTTTTTTTTTCTTCTTTTGTGGTGTGTCCTAAATAGTCGTCAAAAATGATGTCCATATCTTTTTTACTCGGATTATAAAAAGTAACGAGCTTGCTTATATTTTCTCTAAAAGGTTTCGCGATAGAAGTAAGTTGTTGAGTGATTACTATAACACTTAGTCCATAATGTCTCGCCGAGAATCCTAATTTCACGAGTTCTGAAGTACATTTTTCACAAAAGAAGAGCTCGCTATGTCGTCTAAAATAATTAAATAATTAGTGCCTTTTGCAAATTCCACGACTAGTTTTCTAAAAGATTCTATGTCGTCTTGGCCGCAAGCGATAACGATAAAATTCTCATCCTTATCATAAGGCCAAGCTTGATAAGTGCGGTTCCATTCATAAGTGGGGCATATTAAAAAAATATAATCAAAATAACCTAGATAATTTTGCTCCAACATATTTAGTAAGTAATAAGTCTTTCCTGAGTTGGTCATTCCTACGATGATCATATTAAAAGCAAAGGCCGAAGGCCGCGAAGCGCTGCCGGTTGCTTCGCTCCTTTCAGGTGTATTAAATTGTTTAGACTTGTTTGAGATTTTGTCTAAGAAGTGGTTTCTTGACTCGCTTCGCTTGCTTTGCTTGCTTTTTCTTGTGAGTCTTGAGGTGGACATTCTTCTTTATTATTAGTATTTTTTATAACTTGCGTATTAAGAGGGCTTTGCACCCGCGAAGCGTTCACAACATGTTTCCCCACAATTAAAGTTCCAGAAAACAAGCCTATTAAAGGAATATAAGGCGTAATGTATTCTACAATAAATTTTACATCTTGTCTAAAAGGTTCATTTTCTGCGGGTTCTCTTCCTAAGTCTGTTGCATTTTCTATTAAACTTAAATGCTAGAGGAGTTCAGAAAAGTTTCCTAAGGCTATGTCCGTAAACATCTCATTTGTTTTATTAAGTTGTTCGCGTTGATAGTCTTGAAAAATTTGTTCTAAAGTTTTTTCCGAAGCTTTTTTAATATAAGCTTGAGTATAATAGCCGCCTCCGGGGCGCTTTATTTCTTTTGCGGAAGCAAGTTTTAAAAGCGTTTCTCGGATACTTATATTTTGCGTATCTGCGTTTTGGTTACTCATTTATTAAAGCGAAAAAAAGGCACTGCTTTTTTCGGGGATCAAAGATCCCATAAGTTTTTAAAAAAATCCCTGGCGAAAAACACCCGCAAGGTGCCTAACAACCATGCGCCTACGGCGATCTTGTCCCTCGTTACAAGCAAAAATTTTAAAACGTTTTAAAAATTTTCAGAAGTCAAAAAAGTTTACGGTTGTGGGGGACAAAAACGGTTTAAACAATACCTAAAAATCTCATTGGCTCATCGTTGCTAAGGTTAAACGCCACCTGCTTAAACTAATGAGCGAAAAGAAAAAAGAAATAAAGTACATGCAATTGTCCTACTTGTAAAAGTTATTTAAATTATTTTCTAAAGTATCTAAGTATTTGTTTATATTTTTTCTTCCCCATCTTTTTATCTTATTATCTAATTTTTTAAGACCTTTAATAGTATCTTTTAAGAAATTATTATTAGAATCATATCTTACTAAGCTCATGTCTTCTTTATTTATTATGTTATTATTAGTGCTCATAGTTTTCTCGCTCCTTATATACGCTGAATAAATCATCCGATTCCTTCGACTTATTATGCAAATTAGTTGATGACGTCATCAGCCGCTTATTCATATGACACCTTCTTGACCTTGACCTTGGGAATTATGGCGCAATAATCTTGAAAAAATGCTGACGTGTTGAAAAAATGCTGAGTCAGCAATTTTTCGGGCTAGAATGCCCATTCCTATACTACTGACGTTGTTCAAGATTACTACTTAATGATAAATCTAGTGAAGTTTTTAAATCATTATATATGATCGCAAATTTGACTAAGACTAACTAAAATTCTGGATAACACAAAGGTAAGCCGATAGCAAATTTACCTAGGGTTCGGTTGGCCTACAGGAGCCATTTTGCAGGCTATATCCAGTTTTTTCTGTTATTTCTGACAAGATGTTAAAGCACTATGACAGAAGGTCTGAAGTTACAGGATTTTATTCTGGTATCATATTCTTCCAAGCACGAACGTAATCCACGACAAAATTAAAAGCTTACTTTTGGCATGAAAACTTCGTCATCGTGCGTTGAATCACAATGGCGCATATTTTTCAGAACAAGTCCATCTCTGCAATAAGGGTATTCTATATTGAGAAAAAGAACTGGTTTTCAGAAAATTGAATTAATGCAATCAGTTACAATCTATTAAAGCAACGTACTTCATTTGTTATGCTGGTCTTGGGTACCTTGAAACTGAGAAAGTTCCAGAGTACTAGCAGAATTTACCTTGGCAGACATCAAAACTATTGCTTTGGGTGGATAAGTTGTACTTGACGATGATACGAAGGAGTGTTCGTTAGGAAGAGCAGACATTACAGTAACTGTTGTTAATGCTGGTCCATTTCGTTTGTCAGACTTTTTTGCGTTCTTATGTTTAGAACCTGCTTTTCCTGTTCTATAATCTCTTCCAGGAGCACCACATATTCTGATTAGAACAAAAGCTTCTCCCATTGAACCCTCTAAAAAAAAATTACTATTGCAACATACCCTTCAATAGTTTACGAGAAATTCATAATGGTAGTTGCACGGAGTGGAGTGCAATTTGTTCTGTAATCAAACACTTGATTGCAAATTTGTAATCCCAAGTTTGAATTCAGACCAAAAGTGTACAAAGAGAAGTACGATGAGCGCTTTAGTAGAAGAATTTTGAAATCATACTCAGTAAACCGAGTTTAGTTTGTGTTTTAAATATATATTTTTAAAGGAAGGATAACAAAAACCACAGTACAAATTATTTTGAAATCATACGGTACTCAGCACCTTGAGTAATCGATTTCCTCGCTCAATTCGTCTGTTTCTATGTATTTAGATGTCAAATTGAGCAATGTATCGGATAAATCAAATTTTTAATCCTAGAAGAACTTAAATTTTGTATTCAGTTTTATTGGATTATATTGGCTAGTGGATTTGTGTACCTTAATCTGATTGATTGTCGAACAGAGGGCCATTTCAACTCTTGCTTCTGCTATGAGTGCGATTCGTGCTGCAATCATTCGACTAAGAACCAACCAGATTGCTAGAAACGCCACTCAGTTCAAAATGAGTATAATAAAGCATATAATTACAATACGAACTGGTCAGTATCTCCTCTTCTTCAAATGTGTACACATTCACTGAAAACTAAAAATACAAGCATACCCACATTCAAGTATGATTTGCTAAATCACATTGAATCTGATTGGTTGTTGCACAGAGAGTGATTTTAACTCCCGCTTCTGCTTTATGAGTGTGTTTCCTGTAGCAATCATTCTACTAAGAACCAATCAGATTGCTAGAAACACCACTGATTTCAAAATGAGTATAATAATACTTATAATCACAACACAAGCTAGGCAATAACTCTTTTTTTTCAAATGTGTACACATTCCCAAGAAATTAAAAATACAAACATACCCACATTCAAGTATGAAAAGTAAATGCGAAAGTTCCTTGTCCATTCCGCCAGCGCAGGAGTTGAAACATGTAAATTTAACTCATTGGCAACAGCATTTTGTTACAAAAATTGTTTTAAACATTGATTCTTATAGATTTTCCGATGCAATTTTCATAGCAAATTTTGTCTCTATTAATCTCTATAACATTTTATTTGAATTGCTCATGATATTATCTTTCGATTGATGTGTTTTTTTGTTGTTTTTTTAAACAGACTACTCTGCTTTAAAAAGTACCGTTACATTATAATATTTACTCTGGTCGCGGGAAATGGAAGTGTTGAAATACTATCAAACTGCAAAAAGCCAGCAAAACTCTCGAAAAACTACATCTGCTATTTTTTAGATTACCTCTTAACAATTTTCTAGGTGCAATTTTCATGAAAAATGGTCCAACGAAACATATTTTAAGATTCTTGTTGTTTTGCATGGCAAAACAACAATATCAGTATTGGTTTGAGGTATACACCATGTATTTTTATTATTGCAAAGCTTTTGGTTCGTTAGCCCGGACCTTCATCAGTGCAACTGACTTGAAAAGATTTTTTACGTCACTTTTATATCACAATTGTCGTGATCTGTTTGCTCGCGCTTTTTAATTGTTTTAATTAAAGCGCGCGAGCAAGACAAGAATCTAACTGTGGAACATTGAAGAGAGCTCGCCACGTGCTGTTTAGTGGCTTTCCCTCTTGATCTATCGTTTTATGTTTGAATATTTCAACAGACTGACTCATTTTACGAGAAAATGTATATTTATCATTCGCCAAATTGGTTGCTTCATTCGATTTTATACGATGATCATAAGTCCATGCGTGATGCATTACAGCATCAAGCAGAGAAGCAGATAAGTCAGGCTGACAAAGGTAGCGCTGCTGTTCTATTAAATCGTGTAGAATATGATAGCAAAGTCCGTGCTCTTCTTGAAACTCCAACGTATAAACAGCTAAAACGAGACCCTACAGTCAATGTTAAGGAGTTTTAGTTTCACGTTTACGCCAAACCGCTAACCTCAAACGGCACACTTCAGAATGCATTTGACGGTAGGTTTTACAACCATAAGTGTTCTAAGTAAG
>JAOBYK010756439.1:0-27521 GCA_025434845.1 Phenganax subtilis
TTTCTTGTAAATATTATCTGATTTCATAGTGAAATAGTACCGTGGGTAAATAAAGTTTTATTATTATTATTATTATTATTATTATTATTATTATATTATTATTATGTTTTAAATGTGATTTTGCACTTAAATTGTAGTTAGACCTTGAATACGCGATTCTGGTTGGTTGATGTTCGTACTTAACTATATTTGATTTTAACCACGTTTTATGCAACCGGGCCCTCAACTTTATAATTATAAAATGTTTCAGAGGGACAAGCACGTGATCGTATGCACCAGCAACGAAGTGGACATATTAGGGCAGGGTTTGCTACAGTATTTCTATATGAAATGTAAGTTTGCATCCAAGAAAGATACTGATCAACGTATTGTAATTCCACTTGTAATTTAATGACGTGGATGCATTATTCTCTAGAAAAATAAAGTTCATTTATGCCCTTGAAGTTTTATTTTCCGCACGCTTCAGAATCAGCGTTCTGCTCAGTGAGTTTCACGAACACTTGACGCTCTTTGCACGTCCGGCGACACGGTGTGCACGATTCATGACCTTTTATGGTCACAATGACCTTAAGAGGAAGCGACAGGTTCACGTGGTTCTTGAGAACATTCAATAGCTAACAGTTTCTCATCAACTCAATCTCGTTGTAAGATGGAACCGTGTTCTCCAAAAAATGGTAAATACAAATTTGACATCTCCATAAAAATAGTCAAATGATTTACAAACACTTTGCTATCACGTTAAAGTTTGGTGAATTTCTGAGGGTCTTAATAGTACCCAGCTAGGCGAGTTACTCGGCTGGACCGATATCCCGGCTATTCTACACAATAAGTAGTTTACCCGGCTGACTGTTTACATAGAACAACGGAGTTACTCGCCTAGCCGAGATCCCGGCTTTTTCTGCCGAGATCTCGGCAAGGCGAGTTACTCAGTTGGTCCATGAAAACACTTTTCGACGGGAACCCGGCTACGCCATGAGAATTCTCGTCAGTTCCGCATCGTGTCATTATTGTCCTTTAAAGTAGAAGCGCTGTACCCTATTTTGGATTCAGATGGGAGTATATGCCAGGTTACTCGGTCACATGTAAACATGGTAAACACAGTGTTTGCTTGTCCCGACAAAGCGAGTTACTCGGGTAGCCAAGCAACTCGCCTCCATATAAAAAAGCCCTAATATACCATTACAGACCAAAATATATTCGAAAATGCATGCTACTGCAGATGAATATAGATTATATCTTCTACAATCCAACAGAATAAAAAAGATGGCAGCTTGTCGACTTTACCAGAATCCTTAGCGGTACTAAATCGTTTGTAGCGACAGCTGACGAATTTTACCTGAACGGCATCAAACTACAGGTGATTAGTTTTTTGCTTGACAAAGTTGCCGACTTCGAGGCGATGTGGTTCTATTATATTACTTTTATCGCATGTAAAAATTAATTGCAGAAAGGATTCTGGTAAAATCGACATGTTGCTATCTTTTTTTGTAATGGTCATTTGTGCCCAGTCATAAGAAGCAGCTAAATGTTAATAATATGTTCTTGCGTCAGGATCATGAACTTCTAAATGTTTTCCAACTAAAAGACCTAACAAAATGTCGTTACCAATATTCCCTAAGCAATTTCCTCCACTTCCGCTGGCACACGACATTCCCTGATATTTGCCTGGTCCTCGTTTGGCGTCAACCCCTCCTCCCAGGAGGTTATTAACTTTCTCTACAGTACGTTTTTTGGCAGAAAACGTGAGCGTGGAAGGTGCAACGCTTAGAAATTTTATGATGCAAGCTCTTGCTATCAAAATGAAATATTTTCTTTTCTTCTAACTCGATTCCTAACCCATCGGAAATTCGTTATTAACCGACATCATAAACAATCCAAAAAAACTTACGTTTAGATTTTGTAGTATGGTAACATGAAAATGTATTAAGGTTATAAAACTTTGGCAAGCAGTTCTATTGTCACGTAGCCTCGTCGAATACACTGTCGCTGTTTTTGACTGTACAGTACTAACCTTAATCTCAACCTAACTGTAATTCTAGGTCGCGATCATAAATATGTAACATCAACTTATAACATTGTTTTCTCAAAGGCAATACAAACCAAAGCAACTTAATACTTTACCTCAATCAGAAATTATTGGGTAACGAGGATAATTATAAACTAAAGTGCAAAGCTTCATTACCTTAAGCCTGAATCGATATACTTACAAGAGTATAAAGAAGCAACAAGTTTCTTATATTTCTTTTATCGAAGGCAAAACGTCAACAATATTCAAGCAAAGCTAATCAAACATATTTCATAAATTAATATTGGTTATTACTGGGTAGAAAAGGTGTAAAAGTTTACTAAGAGCAGTGTGTCAACATGCATGACACCACGTTTGCAGTCAATTTCATGTAGCTAAAGCACAAAAACTCTAAAACAAAAAAAAACACCAAAGAAAGGCAAAAAACAATTAAAGAACCAAAGCTTTCAAGGTGAAAGGCAAAGAAAGGCCATATTAATAATAAAAGTACTTTGCTATTATACTCTTAGTGTGTCAAAATTTGAATATCAAGTGGTACCATGAAAATATTATATGCACGCAACATCACTGGGTGAGCTCGCATGGAGCAAGTGATCCCAAACACTAATAAGATACATCGATAATCTATACAAGATATGATCTATTACAAAAACTCTTTACTTCCAGCCTCGGGTTTCCAGATATTGCTCCAGCAAGTCAAGAATAGTGCAAATACTTTCGTTCGATCGAATTTCGGAGGAAACACACAATGTAGTTTGAAACGCACAGGATGAATTTCTTTTAATGAAGCACAAACTCTTCATTCGCAAAGTTCTTTGTTTCTCAGACCAGTTATATTAACCCTGGCCTTATACATTGGTCCAATATTACGTAATTTCAAAAACAAACAATGGACACAATGATCCAAGTTCATTTTGAATCCACTCGTTGAAGTCATAAGCTCTGTGTCAATACACGATTATAACATACTTACGTAATCAAAACCACCCTAAATTTCATGAAAATAATACCATAGAGACTGGTTTTCATTTGGTCAAAATTGTTGTAAAGATAAAGTTACGATCTTTTTAAACAACCTCATTAGAACAAATTCAATCTGATTATTAACAAAGCCTTTACAAGTAGATAATATGAAAGTTGTCTACGAGATTTAACGGTTAAGAGGATAGAATATTTTGGCCGTTGAGAGATATCGCGATTCTTCTCGTATATGACAGTACGACTGATCAAATGAACACCTGCCTTAAGGTACATGTATACTTCTTCACATATCAGACTCATCCCGTTAAATATATGTATGCATACACAGTATAGTATAAGTAGACAAGGTCCGGATGTTCTTCCAGCATTCATAAACTGAGCTGTGATTTATGTTGAAAACGTCCTCCCTTTGCAAAACTTGTTATAACAAGAAAAAAACGAAAGAACAAAGACAATTAATAATTCCAATGGCAATTGCTATTATGTATGATAACCGTCACATAGACGCCTACGTTCGTGTCTGGAAGGCTTATACCTAAGCTCACGACTTATTACACTTTGTCTAGGAACAGTCGTTTAATGCACCAATTATCTAAATAATTATTTAATTGCAGAGAAGCAATGACGTACAGATGGTGCTCGTAGTCATGACTATAACTAAAAGTCCAAGGGCAAGGTGAGTCAACGACTTTTAACCCTATCTCACTCAAAAGCGTACTGAACTAGAAAGGCCATATCCTACTCAAAAGTGTGCTGGACTAGAAAACAGAAAGTTGGCGTCGATGGTTACGCATCCTTGCCTCAGTTGCACGCTTTTTGCACAGCGATGCTCTATTGAATAGACAGAATTATATTGAAGAGCCTAAGACAATTTTTTTAAAAACCATTTTCCTTTGCTATACACTCTTTGCATGACATTGTGTTTGCAAGCACCCTCCTATGTCCATGCTACAAAAATCTTGTCACCACAGCTTTTACAGTACTGAATGGCAATTCTTCACATAACCTGTTTGCGTTAAGATGGAGTCCCAGTTGTACTTGGTTTCTCGGGTGACCATGTGTTCACAACACTAGTGTTGTGGAAGAATCTTTATAATAACGAATTCAATTGCAAAAATTGTCGAGGCTATTTTAATTGCAGTCTGCATATGACGTGCGTATATTGTGCACTTGCCCATGCACATAATCGTAAAAGAACTTTGCACAAACATGCTGTTGAAGTACAATATAGACTACAACAAAGTCTAAGAAAAAGCAACAAAATAAATTTCTTGGAGCATGCATGTTTCCTTAGTTCAGGAAGATGGTAACTCGATCTATCTTTACGACAATAAGGACATGAAAACCAACTCTTTATCTGCATGATTTTTTTTTTTCCTTCGATCGTCATTTATCATCAATCATTTCCTTTGATCAGAAATGTATTTTCCCATTTTCTCATAAATAATAAAATCGGCATTTTCCCAGGTCAACCCATAATGCTGTCGAAATTATCAATACTTCTAGTACACACAGTATATCCTTCAATCCGTTACGCGATAAGTATACTCCATTATATCGATCATAAGATCAATATTTGCACAATTTAACCTTGTCAGTTTTGATATGCATATTTTTCACTAAGCCTAGATCAGTGTGAAAGATTGCAATTTCCTCTATAACTCTATAAGGTAAACTTCAAAATGCGTGTTGTTTACGTTAGCCTAAGTTTTTTTTTCAATTCAAGTATTCTTCATTCTTAAAGACTTCATTCTTCAATACTTCATTCTTCTAAGACTTTTTTATTTTATTAAGATTTCAACCTTCGCGACTACATTCTCTTGAGACTTCATTAGATCGTAATGTAGATGTGGAGTTATTTCTGATGTTGTTGAATATAAGTTAAATATTTTTCACTTGAACCATTAGCATGCAAGGAGTGTTATTTTTTATATTTGTGTATTATACTTTTCCTCCATAAGGTATAACCTGTATTATTTACATAACGTTTAGTCGGAAATACATCTATACCACCTCCCCTACTTCTTTAATTCAACTCCACCAAAACCAAACTATTTTCCTCTTCGAAAGTAGTCTTGTTCATTTTCATACGAATATTTTCACTGAAGTCAGGGTCAAGGGGTGAAGCTTTTTATATTATCCGTTTTTTGAAATATATTGTTTACTTTGGACAGATATTGATTTCTTATTATTTTCTTGCAATTATACCGTTGCTCAGGTAACCCATTTTTTCTGGGATACGTTAACTCTCCGTAAGAATACATGACTTTTTCCTGCGATTCAATTGAGTATCCCATCTATATCACGACATCATCTCAATGATATGAACATGTTCCCTAGCGTCAAATGCAAGAAATTAGCAGTGCAATTTCCTATTTTCCATGACATCTTTTTTTGAAATCTGTATTGTTTAATTTGGTCGGAAATGTTTTATTTCCTATCTCTTTCTTCAATTACAGTAGAAGCTGTTTTTCTTTTCTGTCCTCAGTATGTCCCCTGCAAATGATAGTTATTACTCTTGTTTTGCCAAATCCACTTATTTCATTTGGTATACTTTAGCTGCTAATTATACCGCGATAATTGACGATTCGAGGTATTGGGTGACATCTCTGAGAAAGGGTACATACAATAAAGCAATTATGCTTATGGTATTGCTGTGGGTAAAAGTGTAATTTGAGGTGACGTTGGTTGGTCTCACACATCATTGTAGATGACATAAGAGGAGAGTTAAAGATTTGGCAACAAGACTGCAAGACTACAACTTTCTTTTTCTTTCCCAGAATATTTTATCTCAACTTTCTTCCATCCACTTTTGTCCAATTGCTAATGTTTGCGAACTTATATGATCTTTTGAAGTCTGCGGTAGAAAGATTAAAAATAATCTGTCTGAACGCAAACGCATTGCAAAGGAAAGTAAAGTAACCAAAATATCATATTGGCTAAACGCATGTAAGGTCGCATGTAAGGTACAGCGAAGCGCAAAATTTCTTTGGACTTCGAAAAGTAAGGTAAACCCAGTCTATTTGAAACAGGCTTTTGAATCTTGGCGTTTCTATGCAACAAGTTAGGTGTCCACGTCTATTGAATAAACGTCCCCTTAATGGAGGTTTTATCTTGAGCGAATAGATTGAGATCACTTCAGGACTTCACAAATTATCCGCTAAATGGAGGATTTTTTTACAGGTTTGGGTCTTTGCACTCACGTGACTTTTCAAGGGGCGATTACATGAGCCAAGCTAGCCCGGCTCATCGGGCCGAGTTTGTCACGAAAATATTTCCTGGACATTCAAAGAGTAGTTGAATTAACTTTGGGCGGGCAGGCTTGGGCCTAGTACAGCCCTTGAATCAAATGACGTGCAAACAAAATAGTTCGTGAACTATTTTTCCTCTTTGAACGGATTGCACAACGAAAACTCAAAAGAAAAGGAAGCTTTATGTCTTAAACTATGTTTAAAAAGCTATCTGTACATAGAGACGACTAAGACGATTTTAACGGCGATTTTTGATGTACCGTTGTCGGACATCGCGAACTCACGCGATTGAAAACAACCTATTCCTTGACTGGTAGACAGTCATTTGAAATAGCGATGTATTGAGATTTGAATTAGTTGTTATTAAGAATTAAATTACTTCATTAACTCAGTTCCGAATTGTTTTTTCAATTGAACACTATTTGCGTGGGAAGTCAGTATCAGAATATACAAACACGGGAAGTTTTCAGTCCAGACGACAGGTGGTGGATTTGAAAAGGATGCCAAGAAATGGCAATCAAGACCACGAGGCGGTCTTTTTTGAACTCAAGCAAAACAACTCTTTACCCCCCCAAAAATAGTGCTTAATTGCAAAAATTAACAAAGTTTTGATTGTTGTATAATCATACAGCCTGAATTTCAATAGAAGTGACTCAACGTCTTTTTGGCTTCCGTATGGTTGCCTACGTCCATAAACATCCAGTGCTAGTATTATTGCATTTGACTTCTTTCTCTCTTGTTTCTATAATCAACTATATGTGATGCAGTTCCCTGTTTAAATTCGCTAGGACCAAGTTGATTCTTGTTTGACTCTTGACAGCGTATTTTTTATTGCCTGTCCCAGAGATTATACTTACTTAACCTAAGAAAAGTTAACGCTGTGAATATTTATTCGTTCGAAGCTGTACGTATCCTTGTTTTTTAATCATGGTCGCACCACGAGGTGAGAAAAGTAGCTATCACGCATTGAATATCTTGTCCTAGGAAATAAATTCAGATTGCAATTGCAGTAGGGTTCATAATCAAGAAAAAATGACAAAAGACTCATAACCCCATGAACACCTCGGAAACATTTCTAAAACAAAATCAACAGTTGTTGTTATACAGAAAGTTTCAGGTCTAGAACATTACTACTTACATAAAGACCCAGCTGCATGCAGTATAAACTGTCGCCTATGCAAAATTTCAGATACAAAATTAAAACAAGGTACGCAAAACACTCGAAGAATAAAGACGTTTTAAGAGCCTGGCTACTGTACAATGTCGTTCGTCGAAGGAAGCTCTCTTTAGCATTCACTCGTACACGTTTATGTGCAAATATATTATAAACGTTGATTTAATTGTTAATTGTTAGAAATTCATAATGGGGTTTTGGGAATAAATAATATTATTTTACGTTTACATATTACAGCGAGGGCAATTCACTTTTTTTTAAAAAAATTGAACCTTGTCCTCAAATACTAAAGTTTATTGCACAAAACAATAAAATTTGCACAAATTTAATGAACAATTTTTAAGTCTTTTGCAAACTACACCATTTTTATGGTAATAAAGAATAGTATCAGCCACACAAGATCTCTCCGAATTAGAATACAGGCAAACTTCTAGACGATCAAAATAACACGTTCAGAAGTGTTGTGCAACGTGTCGTTCAGGAAAAGTCAAGTACCCGTCATTATCAATTCGAGAACGAGAAAACAAACGTTGGTGATAATTGTTCTCACTCTTATCATAACAATATACCTCTTCCGTTCTTCACCGATTGAACTTGAACCCTAATGGGAAGCTACTTCACATGCGGTAAAGTTCTGGTCACGAGAATGAGCGAATTCACTACGTGTCCCCATGTTTAGTTTTTCACTCCATCTTAGCAAACAATAACATTTACAACTTCCATGCACATTACCTAGCCTACATGATGGGCATATATGCAAGCTCTAAATTTTAATGCAATATCCCTATACTCCACTGACACTCTGACAGTACTATAATGTATAATACAATACAGAAAGACTAATTATAATTTTTCAGTATAAATATATGGTAGCCTGTAAATTAGTGAGATGCATGGACACGTTTAATGACATACTGTAGCAACTAGTAGTTGAAACTTAACGTTGTTTTAATTACGTTTAAAAACTTATATCCTCCATGAAATGGTTTTGAGAAAAGGGTAGTACACGATCTAAGGCCCGGTTTACACTGTCAAAGTTTCTGTGATCAAAGTAGGAATTTCGGATAGGTAAATCCGAAAGTTTGAAGCATTTGCTAATAATATTTAAGGGAACTAATTCAGTGCTCAACACTGAACTATTGCACTCTGATATTTCTTCTAAATTTTTCAGAACGTAGAGTTCCCCTGTGAAAAATTCCTACTTTGATCACAGAAACTTTGATAGTGTAAACCGGCCTTACGTTCAGTGTCAGGAAGTTTGATAAACAAGTTTGTGCTTCAGCATTATTACGCACATTTAGATATGCATTAGTGCGCAATACCTGTACAATATAAAAAGTAATGTGAACTAGTGTCAGTTATGTAAAAAGGCAATGAGCACAACTTAAGTCTTTACTCATGCGGTCTACTCTGCAGCAGACTCAATAAAACACGCCCCCGTAAACTAAGCCAGATATATGCAATCCAGACTTCTTTCCACGACAGTTCATGCGTGTGATTGAAATTTACATTTTGGTAAGTTGTAAGGGCAACTGTGATCATCAAGGCAGGGGTCTTGTCATGTTATTGAAGGTGCATGCCTTCTTTATAAAAATCTAAACAACAAAAAAAGCTACTTCTGCAACACACAAACAACCAGCTGCTAGTAACAAACACTAAATTTAATTTCAAGCATGAAGAGTTGTACCCAATGAACTATTTTGCTGTTTTAAAGGCCTATTCCACAGGCGATTTTTGAAGGGATTTTTCTAGTATTGAACGATGCGATAGAGTGGATAACCAGCGACTATACTTGGTGCAACAATTTGCTAATGCACTGGCAAGTCAACCCACTCGATCACATACGCTAAGAGGAGAGAAATCCCGTGTAAACACGCCTTAAGCACTAACACGTTGCCATGAGGATGGAAACGCCTAGGAAATGAGTCAAGAGCTAGTAACAACGAAGTGCATTCATCGTGACGAATAAAAACAGCTATCGTGATAACAATAGTAACGAAGCTCCTCAAAGAGTATACCGTGTAGTCTCGTATAATTGGTAATCGTCTCTTTGTTGGTAGTTTATAATAATAAATGAAAAATTAGAATTGATGGCATTGCAATGTACAGTCTATACGAGTGGCAGACATCTAAACACCAAGGCATCGCGTACAATGCCTATGACTATATATGTCCGCTGCTCAACTTTACTCGTTTTAAATATTAAGGCCCGGTTTGGTTTAGACGTCGAGCTTTTCATGTGCCGAACCTAATGCTAATAAGCAAAAGTCTTTGTTTAGTTTCATTTCCATTCGATTTGGCACATGAAAAGTTCAACGTTCGAACTAGATCAAAGTCAGATTATGTCTTGCCTTCTACAAGATTTAATCTGAGAAAACTTATGCGGGATACGACCATTCTGCGGAACAGAGATGAAACAAGAATTATACAAAAATTTTCCCTTTTGAGGTAGTTCCAACAGGTTTTGTTACCCTCATGTAAAAATAACTGCGGTTATGTATTTCATGTACCTTTAATACTTCCCATATGCGCGACTACTACACAAACAATCGTTGTTAATCTTACATTAATGTCTTAATATCTTATTTTTTCATACACGGCGGTTAAATGTGGCTTCCGAGTCTACTCTTTCTCTCCACCTTGTTTTAACTTCTTTTCCTGATTAAAAATATTTTTACACTTCCCAAATGCATCAGCTCTTTATTCGTGCACGGACGACAATCACCGCATTGTACAAGAAGCTTGGCAAGTGCCAAAATAGCTAGAGGCTTGCTGAATTCTTTCGCATTGTATTGCACAGATGCAGAACGTTGAACAAAAATTGGAGGTTTTCATGAAATATAAATGCAAAAAAAACCACTTAATGTAAATTTTCACTAAACAGAGTAAGTGTGTAGTATGTTGTATCGTCGAATTCGACATAAATTCAACATGCAGTTCTTAAATTTGTAGATTGCTATAATGCTATTGCTCAAATTTGTGCAATTATAGCGACTTCAATAACATTCACCAGGGGCCGGTTGTTTTAAAACGTGGTTGAAGTTAACTATAGTTAAGTACGAATGTCAACCAATCAGAATCGCCTATTCAAGAACTACATTTTAACTACATTTTAACTACAAAATCGTAGTTGAAATGTAGTTACCGTTACTGAAAAGTTTTATACAACCGGCCCCAGAAAAGCAGCGGCGAACAAGAATCACTAAAACAGATTTTTTAAAAAAATCATAATTCAAACTAACAAGATATCACTAGGAAACAACAGCTCACTGATTAATCCAATCTTTGTACATATTCATTGCCAAACAAATCATCTAACAATGGAAGAAAATTGCGTGGCGAAATTTGATATGTTTTCCGCACACGTCAACATGACAGTATCGTTTGGGTGTTTCATATTGCTCAAAATATCTTGATTCTAATCAAAGTAATCTCAAGTAGACAGTAGTTATACCACACACAAAGTTTCTGTGAGAAACATGAAAGCTTTCAGTTGAAAAACCGTAAAATTGAGTAATTGACTAATTAAGATGAAACTCGTATAAACGATATGTCTAGCTTCTAAGATTCATTATTACATATTGAGGTCATCCAACAGAAAGCCCACGGATGATGTCGATCAGCAGACTGCATGGGCATATTGCCTAGAGATGGCTTCAATTTCTAGTAAAACAGTCGTAATACTAGTACAATACGAGTACAGCAATGTTTTTATGCTAAAAGGTGCAAAAACATGCAGCATCAAAAAATGTCTGCTCAAAGACTACTAGGATTGGTGAAATTTAAATATAGCCTTTTAACTAATAATTCTTGAGTTGCTATATACGAAATTCCGAACGTGCCGTAAGAAAACAGATTCTTGCTCTGCAGTCAGTGTTCTCGCCCCATGAAAACACAAAAATTAAATGTTCTTTTGCATATTGTCTCAAGTTTTGTACTGCATGCATATTGTAATTATTAATAATAACATGCTAGTATATATTTTGCACTTTATATTTGCTTATTAAAAGTTGAAGACGTAGTAATTGTATACAGTTGTGTTTGTGCTAGACTTGCCTGAAGGGCAGAGGTGTAGGAGTAACAAATCTCAAATCAGCCGAAGTTGATGAATATGAATGAGGTGAACAACAATTTAATCGTTACAAGTCGCATTTCAATTACATTCGGGCATAGAGCCAAGTTGAATTAATAAAACCCACAAGAAATTTTATCGTTTCATGTGCTGTTATCCGCTTCTGTACTTTCATCCAATTACCTTGTGGTACTAATATTATTGCATGGTACTATGCACATTTGTTTACATTTGCTTACTTATTTGTTTACTTTCTCTTGAGAGGCTGGCTGTATTGAACACTTGCCGTGATAGTTGCATGACCAGTCGCGACCTACTGCTGATCAAAAACATGCTGTTTAACCACAGGAGAGCTCCGCTCGGTATAATAGTGCAATAAAAATTACTTGTCAAGTAATTAAGTGAAAAACATAAAAAAAACCAGTAGAGCAGCCCAATCAACACGCAACAAAAGTTACAAGCAGTGTATTTAAATACAACAGTCGTCTCTATCTTATATCAAACCTTGTTACTTTAGAAAATTAAAATTGAAGAAGCCAATAAGGTTGTATAAAATATCATTAAATAATGGACATTTATATGAGGAGTCCATTTAGATTGGAGTCCATTTGTTAACTTTTAGTATGCTTGACTACAAGCTATTATACTTGAAGAATTAACCTTGGAAAATTAACCTGTTATATTAATATTTGTTATTGCGTATCTTTTCAATTAACCTTTTCAATTTGCAGACGATGCAACAGTGCGCCGACAGGAAAGTCACCAAACGGACTTTGTCTTAGGGAAATTCATAATTTTACACTGTAGTTATATAGTCTTCACATTCACTCTGGCCATGCTCATGGTTAGTCGACGAACGGTGAGGCTTAAAAAAATAATTTTAAACTCATTTTCTATTCCAAAGTCTTAAACATTTTATGACTATACATTGGTAATGCTAATGTTCTCTCAACTTTATGTATTCTACTAGCAAACGGTGCAAATGAATGCAAGCCAGAAGGTGCTAATGCAACAATGCTTCAAAGGATACACGCAGAAAACGGAAAACTTAACACATGACACACGGTGCATCACTATTTCAATTAATGCAGAAGAAATTGCAATGAAGCCAGAATATAGGTGCAAAAAATTTTTAGTAAAAATTACACAAGGCAAAAATAAAGCGACAATTAGGTGAAAATGCACGTCCACTAATATTTTACGTTGGAAATATCATATAAATTTAAGATACAAAATAAAGGAGATGGTATATAGTAATTCATTTTAATGCAGTGCCAAAGGCAGGTTGTGCATCATTTATTACTACTGAGTATATGTTATGCAAAACCTTAGGGGGGCCTTCAGTTGTCCCCTCTGTTTACTACATTGCTCTAAAGCCGGGCGCCCACTGTGCAATTTTAGTCGGCCGAACTCAAAGTCTATGGTAAAAGTTTTGCGAAATTGCAGACTAAACAGATCTGACCGTATGCGATTACTATAAACTAAGAGAAATCGCTAAAAGTTATGGCAGAAACGCCCATATTTTGCTAAATTCAGGGCTGCGAATTCGAGTCGGCCGACTAATATCTGTGTCGTGTGCACGCGGCTTAATTTGCAAAGATATACTGTTTCACTCTATGCAGCACGGAACAAATACGATTTGCTAAATCAGTCATCATTGACATTAGGAGCTGTCTAGCGCGGGGTCTAGTGTTGGTTTTTGTTGGTCTCCGACTATATATACATCTAATATGCTCTACTACACTTTTTTTATTGAAATAGAAAGCTAGTTTACTTTGGTAAAAACGTAATTCAATACTCATACAAGCAGAGTTAATTTAATGTTAGCATCATTAAAACCACACAGGATGATATGAAAGAAAAGTCAGTCAATTGTTGTTGTTTTTTTACGGATGGCGAAACTTTCACATCGACACCATGAATGGAGAAAAATTAAAGAGAAACTAACAAAACACCTGCAGAGAGGAATCATCAATTATTATCTAATCTGCACGATCTGTTCACATGTTGTTCAACCACAGTGTTCATCAGACCGTAACAGTGTTGCTCTCGAATTATAATACAGTGTTTGCCTCGGTGAAATTGGGCGCGAAAAACGGCGGCAAACTGGCTAGTGATGATCTCATATTACTGCACTTGTTTGCACATGGTTTTCATCTAACAACACTCTTATCCTATGACAAACACCCTCACGACGGGTCGTCCTCTCCATCGCGTAAAAATCACGAAAACATGGAATAGCCCCTATTACAAAAAAACACAAATACAGAGTATAATATTAGTAAGAAAGCTTATGCAATAATATTAGGCCTACGTTTGTTATTTGGTACTTTTGTATCCAACTTGTGTACTTCGTCTAAACTCAAAATTCCCTGTCAACGAAACGATATGATCTAACGCCAGACAATGTGTGGTGCCAAATTGCAAAAGCGTGTAAACATGGGTTTCATGAACACCGCATAGGCGTCCTTTATCGTTCTCGATTAAAATGATTAATAGGGCCAGGACGAACATTCAAAGTTACTGCCACCGTAACAATATCGCACGCAGTGCCTGTTGCCCTTATGAATACACAACACGAAGATAGTATAAGGTTTTTCGAGCGTCTATTAACCCAACATCCGATTCGTTTCAAAGTGCGCCTCGTGAAAACAAGCTGACACCGGGGTTCACCTCCGTGCAATGCAACTTTTAAACATGCATGAAGCGGTCATATTAACCCACAAAGAAACTTCGCATTTTACATTCTAAATCTACGACTTAAAGGTTAATTAAAATTAGCTGACTAAGGAAGTACGTGAACAAGCGACTTTCCGAAGTCACTGTTAATAATTAACTGGAAAGACCTCGGTTCACAGTTTCATCGTGACATAGAAACTTCAAATGAAACTGATTGTTCACTTACTCGACGCTTCTATCTTGACATGCTAATAAAAGATCTATATATTTATATATATAAAGGAAAGAAAGTTTTTTGCACTAAAGGCCTTGAAACAATAAAGTATATACTTAGGACACAAAAAAAGCATTGAGGATTGGTTGTCGCTATGGGAACGGTTCCCGGCTGACGTCATGAGTTCACACCCGTGACCACCTCCTAAGATGAGTAATGATTTGGCGTATTTGTGTATACATTCGTCTCAATCAGTCGCAGTCTCATTCGCTTCCCTTTATTTGAGCAGACAACTTTACATTGCTGACTTAGGAAGGTTGAGCTATAACAAAATGGCTCTGAAAGGCAACAAAGCTGTTGTAAATGTACAAGGTGATTCAGAAAACGATCTCGAAGCGCTGTTTCGTGTTATTCGACCCAACGAAACGGCGGGTTTGAAGAAAGAACCAGTTTTACCAATGCGCATGAGAAAACTACCACCATCGTTTTTTACTCCTGGTCCGGGGGATTTAGAAGGAAGACCAACACCGGTTAAGGCAGCGCCTGAAATAAACCCAGCTACGGGTATAGCCATAGCTCACTCGCGAGCACATTCATCACCAGCATCTCTTACTGTACCTAAGTCAAGCAAGAAAGCCGTGAACCCGATTCAGGTTTTACACATGCGATCTCAATCTTACGATGCGAATGGTGGGAACAACGATGCAGCCGGTCCTCTACCACCAGGCTGGGAAGCAGCTACTACCTCTGACGGACAGAAATATTTCATGAAGTAAGTGCTTCAATATTTATATCGCTACAATAAAGAGCACAACATCAGCCTCAAACTGGTATTCACAATCCTGAACTACAAACATTCAACATACAAAGATCATAGATTTTCTACCAAAATCCCCGTTGATAGCACTATTTTCAACTTAGAATTAGCAAATCATATACGTGTTAAGTCCTTCGCAATTGAACAATCGTTCTAATATACGAACGTAATATATGTGGGAAGTTCTTAAAACGATTTAGTCGAGTACCAACGCAATTTGGAACGTTACAAAAAAAAATCTTTGCAATATATAACGCAATTTCGTTGTTACTTTAGTGAATTTTGACTATTTGTTCGTGTAATACTTGCGAAGCGTAATGAACTGGTTCGCGTGAACTAGTTTTACTTATCTGGTAAACGTATATCGGTACGCTAATCTACACTTGACAAACAAAGAAATATGGCGCACAGTTTTTTAGACGACGAATGAAAGGTTAAAAATACCGTTTAGTGATATGAAACAACGTCGTTTTCAACTTTGTTTACCAAATTATCACAAGTAATTCTGACGTGACTCGTTATTATACTGGCGTAGTTTCATATTAAGCATCTCTTACGAGAACAAAATTAATGCTAAGTCTGTTGCGTTGTATGCAAAGGTCGGCTCGTAAAGACCAAGTCAAAATCCCTCCCCAGTGATCAACTCGCTGTAACATTGATACTGGCAATGGTACTGCCAAGTACGCAAGCATGCAAGGTTCAATCAAGATTCTTTGGGCAGTAGAACCTACATGATATTTTCGTCTTATTAATATATAGTCACATGGATCGATCTACGACTTGGATTGACCCGAGAAAGACGAGATCAACGTCGAATCTGAGCGCGCTCCCTGAAGGTTGGCAGCAGGCAATAACACCAGAACGAGAGGTGTATTACATCAACCACATGAATCGTACTACCAGTTGGGTGGATCCTCGTCTTCAGCAGTCGAACATGAATACAGGTCAAAACCGTACTGCAGGCCCTCCAACACCAGCCCCAACTCATGATAACGGAATGGAAAAATGCAACCAAATGCAGCTACATCGATTGCAGATGGAGAAACAAATGCTTCAACGAAGACAACAACAACTACTGCAACAAGAGATAGTAATCAAACGAGGTCTGCTGAAAGAGGATGACAGTAGTAGCTCCATGTTGATGAATTTGAGTCGTGAAGCATTCATGGGGATCCCCAACAGCGAACAACCCCAGCCAACGCTTACAAGTCGGCATATCAGAGAAGAGTCGGCCGACTCGGGACTTGGCCTGGGTACCTTTTATCCCGGTTCGGATCTCGACGTTGGAGTCGGTGGAAACTTTGATGAAAGCATTCATGAGAATTTCGGCTCGAAGGAGAACCTTCAACAGCAAAACAACAACAACAATCTTCGACCTGGTCAACTACCGGACTGTTTTGACCTGATGCCAAGTAGTAACGTCGACGTTGGTTTAATGGAGACTGATTCGGTAATAGGTATGGATACTGATGATTTAGGGGTCGGACTTGAAGCAATCAACTCGGACTTAATGTTGAGCGATGTTGAGGCCGCTCTTGGACCTCCTAACAAAATTGACAGTTTTCTAAATAACTTAAATTGGGTCTAATAATTTAGTTCCTTCTCGAATGATTGACACAAGTTTAAACGTCTCGGTGCTGGCAGCAAGACGTGATTATAACTTTCCGTCATCTCTCAGCAGTAAATGCAGTAAAAGCGAAATACGAATATCCGTTAAGTGGGCGACTATGATATTTGTTCGGTTCTCACACTCTTCTTATAAAGCTATGCCAATTAAACTTAAACTAAGCATAAAACACACAAGCAAACTGCATGTACTTTGTATACATGGAAACAAGGTCGAACATTAGGGATTATTATGACAAGAAACCGTAGGTGCCGCTTCACTGCTTCTCACATTACTTCTTGTTCAAACAACAATTCGCTTGAATCAGGAAGGAAACTCAAAACCGATTTGCCTTTAACAAATTTTTTATTTGACTTTGATTTTTTGAATTTTTCCAGTTCGAAGTTAATTAAAGCCGCACCCATACTAGAATAAACTTTGGTCCATTATAATGGACAATGGCAATTGATATTAAATGCTTATGTATTAAACACTCGTAGTACGGTCGTGTGAGAACCACTGACAAGGCTGTCGGAGCGTCGCCTTAATTGATATTCCTATTTACGCTTGTATTTTTCTATCACTCAGCGTGAAAAATATATTTTATGTTGGCAACAGAACCATGTTTTTAATTATTTTGTACATTTCCCACGGCAGCAGACGTGTATAACAATAAGAATTCAGGCAATTAGTGCATGTAAACGTTATCGTAGCCATCCGTAGACTCGTAGAGATGAGTTTTTAATCATAGCGCATTAGATCAAGGTACATTAACAAATCAAATGACTATCGAGGAAGATTCGAAGAAGATGTTTTGAAAGTAAACTTCAATTTACAATGCTGCTCGTTTGTACATAATTTTTATACGTAAAACTGAACTATTTTTATGCATTAAAAGTACCACTTCTGTACTCGCTGTATTTCTAACCTCTTCCATTCTGTTACATCGTAATGCAAGCTGGCCAGTTTAAAAGCTCGCTATTGTTAAATTTAATACTATAGCAGGAGTAATTAAGACTAGGAAACTCCTGCTGTGGGTCAAGACAATGTTCTTTGGGCATTGAATTTGTAAACCGCGTATAATCGAGTTGTTTTTGCCGCCAGATCCCCTTGACTTCCCACAGCGCTCCAACCTGGCTCACACGACCTTTCAACTACCAACAACTGCCATTAAAGGGAAATAAGTTTATTGTTCCTAGTTTTGAGCAATATATATATATCAATGAAACTGCAGCATGCAAACGATAAAACTTTAAAATTTCACTTTGGGTGTATGCTTTGGTACCGACCAACAGTGCGTTGATAATACAATATGTCAGCCGTCTCGCTGATAAGTTTTTGTTTCATACGTATCAATTATTATTCCACAAGCATGACTTGTTCAGTTTGAACCGCAGTTGCACATTTGTATCACAGTTCTTAAACCTTAGCTTCGCTCGCAACAATGTGCCATAAGCACCATTATAACGGTTTTTGCGGGTAGAAAATTTGGTACTGCAGTATACGTCAGCGCATGGTGAATCTGCACAAAATCTACGTCTCTTCCAATGATACTTACTTTGACGAGCAAAAAATATAATAGCCATGGCAAATTTTACCATTTTTATTACGCATAAAATGCATAATTATGAGATTGGCCTACCCACTAATTACTACAAGATTTGTTTTTAATTTGCTAAAATAGCTACTACAACTTTATGCAAAATTTTTAAACCATTCGTTTTCAATCTACCGAATTTGCAAAACCGAAGAGGGAAAAACGTACGGTACGCTATCAATCGCTCAATATGACACTGAACGGAGTCTTTACAAGCACATCTATCATTGCAACTACAGAATGCGAATTTTTTCAATTCTGCAACATACTATCATGCATGCACAACATAGCATCATTATCAACTCCAGGATTTTTTCTGGAAAATTCTCAACTGAAAAACGATACGTTGTTATCATATACGGTCTATAGTGACTAGCGCAAATCCAGCAAAAAGTTCCCTGCAAAAAGTTCCCTCTAGGTCGAAACTGACCACCATCACATAGACATAAGATTGCTATGTGCAGCCAGGAGACTGGGTTGCGTTTACAAGGGCGCGCTAGTTCTATTAATCATAAGTGAGACCAGATGAAAAATTTGTTAAAACATCGTCTCGACAGGGTCCTTGAGTTTAATCAAATTGCAAGATCAATTGCCTCTGGCTAATTTATTGTGAGGGATGATAGGTAACATAATGCTTCGAACTCTCGATACTTCGATACCAACTGTGACGCAAGTAGACTACCAAAGATGCGAAGGGAGATTGAAAACCAGGAAATACTACGCATGCACTGGTTTCAATTTCAATAGGTTTCGGAGAACTAGGAATAACGGTTTTTATACACCAAACTGGAAAAACAATAAAAAACATGCTCACATCCAGTGCTAATCTCTCAAAGGTTTCTTTATTTGATCATTTAAAATAAATAGCTAAATATAAATTTGACCGTATTGTCACCTTTGCGTTGCAAATTCTACTATTTTCAATCTAAGTCTATCTCAAGCATATGTCGTAACCGTTGAATGATATAAGAAAGAGTTTTGACCTCTTCAAACGAAATTTTGAAATTTGAGCGTCGTTTAAGTAGAAGGAAATAGTTGCAATAATTATTTTTTCTACATTGTACAGTATTAATTCTGAAATGTAATATATTGATTCAAACTTCGTGCAAACATTGGAAAGCAATATTTTTCCAAGTTTGCAATTATCAAAGTAGTTACATATAAATTTTATTATCTTGCCAATACAACTTTGAAAAATTCTAAAATCTTGTTTTCAGCAGTGAGAGTAGCTCGCCAAATTGAAATTCAGTCTGCGAGCAGGCTACAGTGAGAGAGATAACGAGTGTTCTGTAATGGAACTCATTAAAATTTGCTGTACGGTAGAATTCGGCTGAGAATTGGATAGAAAGAAGTCTGTTTCTTTCGTTTGCTTTTTCCAAAGCAAAGGCTTTACGTTGCAAGGGGTTGTTGCATAATCATAACATTGTGCTCCTCGTGTATAGCTATTATGCAGACAAATTGTATAATTCGAGGCAATATTTGAATTTAGATAGATAAAAAAATAATTTCAATCATTTCGAGTTATCAGTGGCACAGAAAAATACATTGTGAATACTTTGTTCCAAAGTAGTCACTGTAGGATTCGTGATTTAGTCTAACGTGCAAAACGTTGTTTACTTCCAAACTTGAGGAGGGTAAGGTTGAATGGTTACAACAGCCATGCTTCAACTTGGCCTCAGTTCGCACCTACTATGCACGTGTGTTGAAGAAGTCTGTCCAGGAAGTAAACAATTCAAGAACGGATATGTGATCAAAAAACATTGGCATTTCTGTCAATCTGGAAAAAGCTCTATTTGCTTTATGCTTCGACCATGGTTAAAAACTTTTGATTAATCCATGACATCAAAACATGTCTATGCTGAATGAAATGAAATAAAGTGGATACAAAGTTTATACTAAGAAAAACCTTGAAACTCTGCAATTAATCTTAATATCTAAGAATTTCTGAATTCAAAAAAGCTAATACACCAGTACCAGCAGAAGTCATGGGAATTTGCACGGCCCTATTTCCATACGTGCAATATTGACGTTTTACAGATTCAAATTTGAGCTTCCAGCCACATGTCTTATTTTTGTAATTATCATGCCAGACGAGCAGCATATTGAAAAGATATGGAGCAAATCTGCAGCATTTCGCAAATGACTGCATGCAGGTGAGCATTGAGACGGGCTGCATGGTCGACGTACAGTATCTTGTGCCTAAGTACTTCAGAATAGCTCAAGATAACCCGGAATACATATTGCAATAAAACCGACTATTTTGCACGAAGTAGAGCCGAGTAGGGCACCTTGTAACCAAATATATGCGGGATGAAGAAGGCGTTTACTCTAGATTCATTTTCGGATTCATATGTGTTTGGATGCAAAGTTCCCACAAACTTTTCTGGATTCGAAATATTCCGATTTGTGTTCAATCTACCACAGTTTACAATCGGAATCATCCTCACTAGTGTAAACGGCAAAACAAATCCGGAAACTTTTGCTCTAGTGTAAACACAGTCTAAAAGAAGAGTTAGCATTTCCGCAACGAGAAAAAGATGAGAATTGAAAATGAGTAGTTCTCATTCATATTTTTGGCCACACACTTCTCATCTTTATGTCCTTTTCGGAAATTTTCACTGCATGTGAGTTCAACAAGATGGATTTCTTCCATGAAAAGATATAATGCAATTGTTTTTCTTATGACCCTGTACAATCCCTGACTTTGATTACTATACGCACGGTTAAATGCAACAAATTCTCAAATGATCACAATCTATTGACGCAGACGTACGTAGATTAGTAATGGACTGTACTCTAACTTCAGTGACAGCTGGGGTCTTTGTTCTCGTGATCCAACTGTGTGCGCGTGTGTTACATGACGTTGTCTCTGATAAACAGGTGAGACCTATCTGTAAGAAACAATATTTTTTAATTAAAAAGCTTGTTTTCATCATAACATACAAAAATCGATCTGATATATAAAACATCGTCTGTAGGGGCACAACGAAGACGCCCTTCACATTAGAAAGGTTTATGGGAGGGAGGGAGAATCGTGTCTCCCAGCACAATGCCATGGAGAGTGCGAAAACGTTAAAGTGCAGAGAACGTTCGCACAGTGTATATTAAATACCAATTGTAGTTCTTTTATGGGTGGTCTAGCCAAAGTGAAATGCAGAATTCACCTGGCGGCAGAACAAGATAATGACATGTCGATAGACGATACTTCCATAAAGTCTCGGATGGAACATGAGAATCATCCATACAAGTAATTCCTAAATTTAGGGAATACTTTTATTTGTAATGTTATGTTCTAGGACGATAAGATGTGTTGACAAGATTTTTATCATGCACATCATTCGAAGTTGCGCTGAAAGTCATGTGCGGGCACTTTTGTCACGCATACCTACTTGCTACCTGGTAGATTATCGAATAATTAAAATCTGTCACAAGCATGCAGTATTATTAGTATTACACATGTAGCAAACATATTCACAGCCTAAACGACTTACTGGGACTAATTTCACTGAAAACTACTCGTTCCAACTTGGACGAGCACCAACTAAACTGCATGACACGCACGAGGTAGTCATGTAGTGCAAAACATGCCCCTACAACTCCAAGGAAGCGATTCGTGTCTAGTAAATGAAGGCAACTAAACAAGAAGTTACACACCAGGGTAGCGAAAATCTTAGAGGGAATGCAAATATTATTAATCACCTTACACACGCTAACGTGAAAGGGAGTGTAAAAAGTGTCAATATGCTTGTTTGTGAAACGGATCGTTTCAAAAAGTCGCTCATTATAAGCCATGGCTCTCATAATTTATTGCACATTTTATATTAACATCTGTTGGATTCTCTATTGATAACTGTACGACAATATATTGATTGTAAATATCACTTAACTCAACCTTTGATTGCAAAGTGTGTTATTCTAAATGAATGAATTTTTCTCAATAACACCATTCGCATCCTTGAAAATGCGGTGATCTACTCCAGCAAAGGGGGCGACCCCCTACATCGTACTACCCGCAACGAAACATTGGTGGATGAGATTGGAGAGGGATCTGCCTCATGATCGCTACAATGACTTCGCCCACGCCATTCATACATCCATCCTTCAAACAGATAAATTTTAATGGGTAATGAAAAAGAGAAATTGAAACGGGTAATCTAACTGCGGTATAGAGTATTATCTGAAATTGTTGTTTGAACGACGCGTACTTTTGCTGGCAGCGTTCAGATCTTATGACTTATTATAGCATCAAAACACCTGGCGACATGATTTCAAAATTTTTGTTGTCAATATCAGTTTAAGTTCGTAATGCTCGCACTTTACTTTCTTAGGGTTGGCGCATCACACCATTCATCACAGCTGACTAAAAAACACATCTTTCAAAATTTCATCACCATAACTTTTTAACATATTTTTGCTAAGAAAAATCGTAGAAAATAGAGAGTTCAGCTGATTTGACACAAAATTAGCTGGTGATGAAGCAGTTCTCTGTGAAAACATTCATGCTACATTTGTGTACAAGTGCACGTCCTCAGAAGCAATATGCAAAGCGTCTTTTGAAGCAGCAAGTGTCTTGCAAGGACTTCAACACACACAATTGATTGGGCAGTTTTAAAAGAACTTCTCTTTTCTGAGCGCACGCGATCAGGAACTACGCTCTGGTTTTCAGATTTTAAAATAGGAACAAACTTTATGTTGCTATAACAATTTTCATGTACGATTTGCAGAGTATGACCTTGCTCTTGCTGCGAGCTCGCCCGCGTACATTCTCGATCACTTGCTGAGCAAAAAAAGCATTTACATAATTTTAATATCAAGACTGAAGGTTCTCTATCTATTATTGTTCAGTCAAACGTTACATGAAAACGTTCTTTCTCGCACCTTGTAGCACATAATTTCCACCAATGGCTACTGCAAGTTGCACTGATATTCCAGAGAAACGTAGGTTCTTTTGCAACATGTCTGCCACTACTGCAAGGAATATGACAACACAATTCACTTCCTGACTGCATTAAAATGACTTCTTTTTCGAAAATTGAGTTTTCAAATTCAGTCTTCAGGTTCAGCCATTTTGCTAATTTTCAGCATTAATTATTGTACTTGACCTTGGAGGCGCATGCTAGCCGTTGCAACCTAGTCAGGCTTGCCGTTTCATTGACGAAAAGTTGTGTGAAAAATGCCTCGTGATGGTGTACAATGGACATAGTAACACAGCAGTAAAACTCCACACAGACAAGCAATTTTTCCTCGACGAGTTTATTTGCTCGCATGTACAGGGAAAAGAAACAACTTTTCCTTGAAAAGGAGGGTTGTTTTGAAGCTAGTGAACTAGTCACCCCAGCTTTTAAGTAAGGTAACTTACGTATGCTGATCCGGCCGTAGGGGAAAAATTATTCGTGTGTATACTCACGAAGTGAGCGCGTTCAGGAACTTGTCAAGGAAAGAGTGCTCGCATCTTCGGGGTTAGAAGGTGCGAGAATTCGTAACATCTTCTCTAACGCATGTCATTTTTATGACTGACTCATAATTTGTACCGGCGACTTTGGAAAATTTATAGGCGTGATGTATGCTACAGAATAATTAATAATAAGTAGCGTTGCAAGGTCAGAAGGAAAATCAAAAGAAAAGATCTTGTAAAAACACAACAGTCTTCCCTGCGGGCTTCCTACTTCTTAGCTACACACAACGTGTTGTCAGCAAACTGTACCGCGCTATTAAACCTTTAATAACAACAGGAAACTGTGAATTAGTAGCAGCACGCAACGTCGGCAAGTCTATGTCACCCACTGTGCTAGCCCCCCAAGGCAGATGATCGAGCTTCGCCTTACACTATTTATTTTTTAACAAGAGCTTACTACCGCAAGGAAATTACCACAGACTCTTTATCAATAATTACATACGTAAAAGTTTGATCTCTCGAAAGATTGAGGACGAAAAATAGTTTTGAAGAGCACAAAAAATGAATCTGTCTCTTCAGGGGCTTGCCAGTGTGGGAAGAGCGCAACTCGCGTGCACCTTAACTACACGCTTGATTAAAATTGCACGCTCTACCCGCGCGGGAAAAGCGAATGCAATGTAATTACAACATGCAGTTGACTCACTGAGCTAAATAGCTCAGGGATTTGACTGATATTTTTTAGTTTTGACATAACCTTCAGTACTTCATTTCACACCGAACATAACATCCACTTTGGACTGAGCGCTGGGATCGAGCCCAGACTTGCACTTGAGATTTTCAAATCAAAAATCTTTTAAAATCAATCTACGATGACCAGGTAGAAAAATTAGATTTGATTCAAGACATAGTTTAAAAGTTTTTCCGACCTTAAGAACACAGTTTGCAAAAATCACCACTGCTTGTGCGCGCAGTCAAATATTCACCGCAATTGACACACGAGAACTTCACAATGAGGTACACATATGAGCAGACAGGAAGATACAATAATGGCATCACTCAGTCACTAACCACGAGTCTTGGATTGACTTGGAAGAAGAGCTAGTGACCATGCAAGTTATTGCATGGCCCATTACGAGGGGCGCATTACTCGGAAAAACCTCGTGCACCTTCGCAAAAATCTTTAAAGTCTCAAAAAATCTTTAAAAATCTCTAAAAAAACTTTAAAATCACGATAATCTTACAATTCTTATACGGTTCTAAAATCATCAAAGTCTTCCAATAATCTTAAAAATTTCAAAAAAATACAATAAATCTTGGAAAATCATGAAAAATAATCTCCTTGAAATCCAAAAATATTTTTGAATTCACTCAAGTTCTTTAAAAAATCTCAAGATCTCTAAAAAAATCTCGTACGCTATTTTTGATATGATATGATACTTCATTAGTTATCCCTGTATGGTCTTTTCATAGCTAGTTTACAATTCAGTGCAATTATCATGTATTTATACTATAAGTGCATACTTTTAACTTAGGCTATTTATCTTTACAGCAATTGTGACATTAGTTTCCTAATCTGTTTATCCTAGCCCACCCTGTCAACTTCCCCTGTAGGAGGAAACCGGAGTACCCGGAGAAAACCAACGACTTTTGGCAGAGTAGCTGACAGACTCTTTTCGCATGAGAAAGTGAAGTCCACGTTGAGAATCGAACCCGCAATCTCAATGGTGAAAGGCACATATCCTGGCGACTGTGCCACCGAAGCCCCGCCCTCGACACAGTATCTCTTGCTAGTTCTCCCACTGCATGGTCGCTGGTGCTTCCCCCCCCCCCGACAACGCGGTGAACACATTTTTTTGGGCGCAAGCCGCAAAGCATAACAATGTCTTCACTATTCACAAAATTTCAACACGAATCAAAATTTTAATTTTTTTAAAATCAAAAAATCAAAATTTTGATTTTTTAGTTTCCCACGCTATTTTCCAGCGTCAAACCCAGGCCTTATAGATAAAATATTTTTCTTCCTGGCAGGAAAATCCGAAAAAAATTCCTGTGACACTAATTCTCAAGCCAGTGAAAATTTCAATAGCCAACGAGCAATGTTCTTTAAATTTAAAGTGCATGTGAAACTCAAAATAAATTATGAACAAAAAACTACCTGCGAGATGCGGAAATATTTCTTGCGAGTAATTTTTACGAAAATTTCCTGGCAGCGGTGCTACCGGACATTTTCCAGCCATGGTCTAACCCTTCAACGATTTAATCTGAACCTCCAACCATTTACCACTAAAACTTATAATCAATCTTTCTTTTTGAAATAAAAGGTTGAATTTTCTAATTTCCTAGTGGTACCGTAAGCTTGTCAAGCAATAGTGGCTGGTTTAAATTTTAGACTTTGACTTAAAACAATGAGAAGTAACATTGAATACAAAGAATAGACCAGAAGTGAAAAACATTTTAGGTTTTTCCTGGAATAAGCCAATGAAAAAAGAAAGCATTTCTATTCATACGTAAAAACTTATTTCCAATTTGACACACACAACCGAAGCAAAAAGGAGAGCTGAATAGAGCACTAGACATATCAGGCTGAAAATAAAATTTAATACCAGAATCCAGTAAATTACCAAGAGAAGATGAACATTAAATTTAAATACACCGAAACTGAAGGGGGGGGAGGTGGGAGGGGGAGTTGGCAATAAATTTATAGTGTCACTGTTGTTCTCAGTTCAAAACGCTGAAATGTTACTGGCCTGGATAAAAGTTTTTCATATGAACATTCTCAAGTGGGCTGGTGTACTTGCCTGGATAGAAGTATTTGATAATACTGGTAATAATTGTAATAATTTTGGCACATCATAATCTTATATAGAAAAGATAAACTAAAGCAAAGTCAGTAAAAATAGTGAGTTTCAAGATGAACATTACACAGAGAAATTGTCTCTGCTAAACCCATCAAGTGCATTGTAATTTTTACAGCACATCAGTGCCAGCTGAGCTGGATAAATACAAACAACATACATCCTGTATGGTCGATTGTCTCCCAATTAAAGTTACAGGTATAAAGCAAGTAGATTGACATGAAATGGGCAATCTAATGAGCAGTCCCCCAATTTTCTTTAGAAAATCTTGTTCATGGAGTTTAGGTCCCATGCTAATGAAAAGAGGGAGAAGCCAAGAACTTATACATTAGGGATTGGTTGTTCAAAGTGCATAAGGCTTCAACGGTGGATAAGTCCAAAATAGAAATCATATCAACATATTCCTCAAACTGCAGCATTGAAAGTTTTGTCGCTAAATACAAGGTATATTAATGTAAATATTTGTATTTTGCTATTTCAACTTTGTAAATATGTGTGCTTGTTAGCTATAATAATCTGTAGTTGTTTGTTTTTTTTATTACTATGCCCCCCTTGGAAATCAATGTATATTGAAGGAGTTAGAGTGTTTAAATAAAGTTTACCTAACCTTACCTTAGTGTTTTCTAATTCTGACTTATCCACCGTTTGCGCTAAATGGGCTTTGCATGACCGGCCCCAGGATAGTGTACCCTCATACATGAGGCTGGGCTCGCTTTTATAGGATCGTACATGGAAGGTATGTAGGGTACTTAGGTACAAATTGTAGAAGCGCATATTCAGGGTTTCCACTTTGAAGGAAATTTCCTTTTGAAAGGAAGTTTTAAGAAAATGAAGGAAAAGTGAAGGAAATAAAA
>JAOBYK010757549.1:0-27517 GCA_025434845.1 Phenganax subtilis
GACTGTATGACTGTATGACTGATGTGAATTTTCGCCACCCATCACAATACTGCAAAGTTTCGAAGAAACTTTGCACTAAAAATGTATAGTGATATGCAGGAAACAGTCACACTGCAAAACAGGGCAATCAATAACCCTGCAGGTCCTTGCTATTAAACCATCCACAATAGAGATAAATGGAGTAATGCAAGTGGAACCTGTAAACTTCATATTTGATTAAGTAGAAATTCAGCATGACACTGTTGAAAGCAACAATACGTGTCAAATTCTTCAAGTGCTGTCCATGCATGTAAATATAGTTTCTAAAGTTTTTGAATCTCACTCTGAAAGGCCTCGTTGAGGACAGACAAAAATATTCTATTGCATGCTTTATTTTGACTACTGCAGTTGTCATTGTTTTAATTTTACAGTTATAATACGCCAAATTTCCATAAATTAAACCATAATATTGACTTTACAAAATGTGTGATATTTTCCGTAGTTTTTCCCAGCTGTACTTTATGTTTTTGTGATAAACAGGGCATTTTTATAAAAAACTGAATAATGCATGATGTTAGAGCTCTTCAACCTATCATGTACACGGGATTTTCCGGCCAATAGGCATAAAATACCAAAAAGACAAACACAAACGCAGTACGTAAAGTGCGAACCAGGGCAACAAAATTTACACAATATTTCGGCCATTTAAAATGTGAGTACTTACCCGTGGGAAGATACTGGCTCTTTAGCAAAGACTGGAATGCAAAACCAGAGCAGAACTGCCACATTTTCTCCGAAAACTTTGAGTTTAAACCTGCATTAACCAACACATAACATACTTTTGTGCAAATCAAGAGGGGACAAGAATATATTTTATAATAGGATCGCAGTTGGTCAGTAGTAAATCACCGTAGGATTTCGGAGGTAATCATGGCAATTTGCGTAAGGATCCACCATATTGTTGGCTTCACTTCAGGACGCCGAGCACGCTTTCCAGGTATTTCATATAGCTCAGTGGTTAGTACCGAGTAGAATATAATAAACTTGTATAAAATTTACTAGTTCTCGCTGATGATTGATTGCAGTATAGTCCCAAAGTCAAGTGAGCGTGGCAGACCTATATTGCGAGATTTCCACAACACTAGTGTTTCATTTAATCACTGGTACTACAGTGTGTTACACAATGTTACACACTGTCACAAAGTTTAGCAAAATGTCACGTAATACCAAGTACTAACCCTCTTGTACAAATCCATCGCCACTTCCATTTCCGGATTAACGACACATAGATCGATTACTTCATCTGCACTGATAATCTTCTTTTTTATCAAAGAGAAAAGACCATGTCTTGAAGTAGCCACAACAATTTGCCACTTCTGTAACTCAACAGTAAAAAGTTTCGTTTTAGTTTAAAACCATGCACTACCAAATCACTTCGAATGGCCAGAAAATCTGGCTCATACTTGTATGTATGTATGTAACTATTAATTAAAACCATTATTGACACTGGCCTTAATCAATATTCAGCTGGTTTCCACCAGGGGCATCGAAACTCAAAAAGCAATCTATACACAAACACCGAACAAAAATACTGCGACCCTATCAAATACTTAATTTAAAAGCGTTTTCCGAATCAGCAAATTTTGCTTCCAATAAGAGGTTATTCCAGAATTTCGCACCATTGTATTTAAAACTCTTTTTCAGAAATTTCCTTCTCAGGGCTGGAATAGGCAAATCTGCAAAACTCTTTCTAAGATTATAATCACCGTGGATTTCACTACATCTAGTGAAAGCTTCAAATTTGGTGACGTTTTATGATTCAAAATTTTATAGCTACATTAATATTCATTTACTACGAATTCGTCTTTCCTCCAAATTAACCCAACCAAGAGATCTAAGAACGTCAGCTGAATTGGCGTTTGTACCGGCAATTTTCCTTGCCGCGCGATTTTGAAATTTTTGGAGTTTATCTTTCTAGACAGCACAACAGTTGCCCATAAAGAAGAGCAATAATCAAAATATGGCTCTATCAAGGCGTTATAGATCATTCGCATTAAATTTTTCGGCACAAAGGGCGTGATTCGTTTCATAACGGCAATCCCAGTACCCACTTTCACAGATCGTTTCAATGTGTTGCTCCCAACTCATCTTTTCATCAAGGAATACACCTAGGCATTCGAGAGAATGTGTCCAACGGATCGATTTTCCATTATGGTCACAAAATGTGCTTCAACTCTTTCTCGGGAATTGGAGTCTTTAAGTATTGCTCAGACAATTGTACATCGTCATCAGTCATGGTGGCAGGTAAGTTTGCTTTACGCGTTCTTAGCTAAGAAAATCATTCAATATTAGGCAAATCGTACTTCTGGAGTCAAAGGTAATGTCTAGATAAGGTTTTGCTGATTTAGATGCTGTAAGGTGTGATTTAATGGATGCCACAGACAACACTTGTGGCAGTGAGGCAAAAACGTCACAACAACTGGGCAAATCACGTGCGACTCAAGCTGCAGGTGCGGGCGAGTTGTCAACTTCAAATGACATGATTCTGAAGTCAATTCTTTCGGCTGTTCAGAAAAGCATGGACAAAAATACAAAGACTTTAAGCAGTTTTAAGCAATTAGCCAGTCACGAAAGATCTAACTCACAAGAAGTCAAAAATATAGCTTCACAAGAAGCACATTCACCAGCCACACAGATGGTGCCATCTTCTGCTTTACAAGAAGCAAATAACATTATGACAGCTTCACAGGAAGCGATTGATTTAACCAACATGGATAGTGTGGCCCCCATATATGGAGAGGACGATGCATTGAGTCTTTTTGGTGGACAGAATATAGATGAGAATGATGAAAATGAGAAATTCTTGGATCGCACTGACAAAACATTGAGTCCCTCCGATGCGTTCGGGCCTCCTATTAGTGAAAAGATTGCAAAGATAATAAATGATAAATTCACTACAAGTTTAGGAGGTGCAAAACGAAAACAAATCAGTGATAAATATAAGCTACAACCAAACTGTTCTGAACTTACAGCTCCCAAGGTCAATGAGCCCATTTGTGCAAAATTAAAGGCAGTTAATAGGCAAAGAGACTTGCGTCTTACTGTGCTACAAGATTGCTTAATGCAAGTTACAAGCACTTTCGCAATTACAGTAGATGAGCTACTGAAGTGTAGGGAAAACAAGGCTATGCTAGACTACTTGGGTACAGCGACTAGACTATTTGATTCAATTGATTTACTATGGCAATGTTAACACAGTGCCGAGTTGTCTTTCAGACGTCGGAATTGCATGAGGCCTCTGCTAAGCCCGGCACTGAAATCAGTTTGTAACTAAACTCATCGCCCTACAAAACTGCTTTTTGGTGAGGATTTAGAATTAGAAATGTTTTTCATCAAACTACAGCAGAATATAATGGCTAATGACATCCCTCCAAGACCGCTTTATCATCCTTATTCTCCTCAGCACCGTCAGCACAGTAACCCTTTTTTATCCAATCGGGTGAGGAAGCCTTATCCTCCCCATACCAACAAGAGGAACAGGAAGAACTTCCCAGCATCTCTTTATTTCAAAGGTAAAGGATAATCCCTTTGTGTTAAAAACTTATCTTGAACCCTATTCGCTATCTCGTCTGGCCTCATTTGTTGCTGGCCAAATAAGTCAGTGTTTTGAGAAGTGGCAGTCCCTTACCTCGGATAGTACTATACTACAAATAGTAAAAAGCGAACTAATTCATTTCATAAATGAACCACCATATCAGTATGTATTTATCACAAATGAATGAAGAAATCAGAGACTTCATTAAGAAACAGATTATCAGGGAATGTGAGTATGTTGAAGGAGAATTCCTTCTCCCATTTTCTCTGTGCCTAAAAAGAATGGGAAATTCGCATGATTTTAAATTTGAAGAAATTGAATCAACACATTCCATACGTTCATTTCAAAATGGATAACATCACCACAATGCTTAGTATAACTAAAAATAGGCACGCTATGCGTACATGTATCTGCGCATCACTGCATTTTGAGAAGAGTGGAGGATCAGTTTTTGACAGTTAAAAGCACTTTTGGATAAGATCTTTGTGAAATGTGGAGCACATTGGAGGTGCACATCAAATTTGATGAAGATGCTTTGCAAGGCCTGCAAAAGAGACATAAAAGAATGCACTTATACAATGTCGATTGCATTCTAGTATGTGCTGCCATCAAAAGCGCAGATACTGTTTTTTGGCAGTCAGGAAATTAGCAAATGCATCAACTAAAGATAGGAGGCAAAAGTAAGGAAGAAGTGAGGGACAACAGTCTGTTGTATCTAGGGCGTCAATGTTGGAGCCCCTACTTTATAAATAGGAGGAGATGTGCACCATTTTTTGTTGAAGGTCAGGCAATAAATTTTCTTTGAAGGCAGTCAAAACTCAGAAATTAGGATCAAAACACTGTGTTTTGAAGTTAGACGACTGTTGCTGCTTTTAGGAATCAAGGGCAGCATGGAAGTTTGTTAACGTTGTTTTCACATGCCAATTGCCAAGTTATGTTGTTTTCCTCTAATTGGTTGAACTGGATTCAAAACTTGAAATGCGTTAAATCGAGCTCTCTCGAATCTTGACTTGTAGATAACAATTTGGTGTGGGCTCTTGGAGAGGCTTAAATGCAAAAAGCCTCAACATTACCATTTGCGTTAAAGCTTGCGGAGTACAGCTTCAAAACGTGTATGTGCTCAACGCTAGGCATTTGAAACTTAAGTTTTGCCACACCCGATGCTATGTTTAATCAATGCACTGATCCGTTTTGGCGCTTTGAACTGATGTTTGTTGCACACTGAAAAGGTTCTACATGTAGTAAAGAAGAAGTTATATTTTTGCCGACGTTTCTACCTGATGCATAAGTGCCAAAGAAGAAAATTCGCTGCGTATAGCGCACTTTTACTCCGCTTGAAAAAATTGGTAGCGTTTCAAAAGTTTCAACAAATTTACCAAAACCGGTTCAAGCAATGCCATATGACAATGCTGAGATATTTATCTAGCAAACACTCAAAAGAAGGTGCTATATTTAGATAGCCAATTAAGGTACTAATGCTATATTTAGTGTTGACTGTTGTTAGATTGTCAGGTGCAAACTGCCAACAAAGACATATTACTGAAGTATTGCCACCTTGCATTGTAATTGGAAATTTAACAGAATCAAAAAGATAAAAGAGGTATTGTAATGCTATTTATTTTATTTTGTAATGTTGGTAACCAGTGGATGCACATGAAAATAAAAGTGACACTGACAGATTTTGAATTTCCATGATTACATAATTCCGATTTGCAATACACATGATTGCAAATGAATAATATTGCCTTATTTCTCTGGTAGACATGGCCGACGAAGTCGTTGCTTATTTGCATAATGTTTCACCAATTAAACGAAGTGAAAAGGCGAAATATTTTGATGTTCAAGTGCAGACTGAAAACTCTATTGTTCGTGGAGTTTGCTTTGCTCAACAGAAACGTAGCGAGTTTCAATCATTGGCTGAGAAAATGTCACCTGTGAAAATGAAAAACGTGACAGTAAAACGTGAAGGTGCACGTTCTACTATTCTATTGAAGTACCGTACGGAAGTCGAAGAAACAACTGTCGATTTTGATTTCGTGGAGATTCCACTGATTCAGAACATATCGTGTTTGTCTGCAATCAATGAAAACCAGTTGGTAAATCTAAAAGCAAAGCTAGTTCAACTTTCTGGCGGGACGATTGTGGACACGAGATATGGGGAAAAGAAGAAAAAAGAAGGATTTCAGACCGACCCGTTTGGATCAATCAAAATTGTATTGCGGGAGAAGTTTTGTGATGAAGTGGAAGACGATGCAACATATGACTTCATGAACATCAGAGTGAAGAATGAGTGAAGTGAAGTGTATGTTATTACTCCTCGCAATGGCTGTTCGATAGTGCGAAGTGATCCGTTTGAAAAAATCTCGGTAAATCCTGGAACATTACCCGATAGTTACACAACAGTGACTGTCATTGGTGAAATTGAAGGGATCGAAAATTTGAATGGATATATTTCATGCAGGAAGTGTAAAAAAAAATTAAGTCGCCTGATTCAATAATTGTAAAGTATGATAGCTGTGGTCTGAGGCAGAGGAAGGAAAGATGTGCTGCACATTTTCACTTGCAGTCTCTTCTCAGTACACCTACTGGCATGGTAACTGTTATCATGTTTGATGATGTCATTCGAAAGGTGGTGAGCATTGATTCAACAGTGCTTGATATGGAGATGGAAGAAGTAATTACTGCAACCCTGCTTGCCATTCCTCAAGTGAAAGTATCTTTTAAGAACAACTCTAAAATTGTTGTGGACTCGAAGTGTATGGTGATATTGAGAAAACAGTTGAAACTATACAAAAACTACATTTAGTGTATTGTTGATATTGGATAGAGGTGGAGCAGTGAGTGCGCATGTTAAGTAGTTAACAGTTAGTGTTGATATCGCCAATTTCAAGTCTGCAAACTTGGGATTTAGTTCACATTGCGTTGGGATGGTTACTGTAATTACTTATTGTTATTTGATTAAATTCTTGGAATGTATGTTGCCATTACACGGTTTTAGTCTACCATTATGTGTTGATATATTTATATCATCATACTTGTTTATTTGTCTTATTTTTCTCCTAAAAATTGCAAGTTAAATTGAACGCCCGCGAGTAAAGACAACATCAAAACTGTGTAAATAACATATAGTTCACACTATTTGTCCATATCAAGTGCACCGTCAGTTTCATTCAACTGAAGTGTCCAGCAAATGCAATCACTGTGACTCTCTTCCTGGCACGTCGAAGTTGAGCTCAACTTGCATGACACTGACAACATACTCTAACAAGAAAATTCCCATGTGTTGTACCATGATAAACTCTTTCATTTCAGTTATTTACTTTTCTATTTTAGTATTTTCATTTGGTCATTTTCTTCAAAGAACGTTCTATTCGCTTTATATCGTATACATGCGTATATAGGATTACGCTCAAATGGTTACGGGAACTCCACCATTAATTCATCACCATATAAGGTCATATGTATCTATTAGATAATTAGGACTGTACAAAGCGAACAGTCAGATTCGTTAAGTTCAACTGTGTTGTGGCTGGAACCTTGTGGACAATGTTTTGTATCCTGTACCCTTGAACCATAAATTTCGTACAGTTGAAATTGATACATGAGATAACAGATTAGATGCCAGTTAATACGTTTCCTAGCATAGGCCAGCATAAACAAAATTTATTCTGTAAGAGCGTCGGGAACAATATCACTACAAAAAGAAAATACTTCTAACAATTATAGAATAAACACATACACAACCACAGTGGAACACAGAGTATGAAAACACATAACGGGATTTATGAAGGGGGGGGGGGACTACTTACCTAATAATACTAGAATGACATTAAAATAATTAAGAGATTTTCTTGTTGTTTTAGCTGTTGTTGTTCTTTATGGCTACAACAAAAGTTGCATTCACATATATTGCAACGTTCTGTTGTTCATGCACTACAGCTCCCAGTTGTTTTGTGTTAATGAAAACAATTAATTAATGCACAAACGGCTTTATGATCTGAAAAATAAGTTTCTAAAATGTGCAAACTTGCTTGTGATTCTGGCAAATTTGTATAAATATGATCTATAATGTTGTACAATTGCCTTTTACATGTCTTTTCTAACCAATTGACATTGAAGTCACCAATAAATATATTATACTTGATGGTACAAAGTAACTCTAAAACTAACGCTAACGTACCACACATGTCGTGGAACTTTTGATGATCTGTATATACCTATTATGCTTACATGGGAAAAACCATGGCTTTCATTACGGTTATCTCAACTCCATTACAATTATACGATTGTGGATATGTAGGCATAAATTCAACTCGACTGTATACTGCCATACCACCAAAAGGTCTTGAATTTACAGAAGCTTGACTATCATTTCTGAATAAAGCGTAACCATTTATGGAATACATACTATTACTATCCGAGTTCACAAATCGAAATTCAGAAAAATTATTGATGTCAGTATTTGCAAAATTTAAATCATGTCGAACATCATCAATATGTCTGTGTAATGATCTTGCATTTAGGTAGCATATTTTAAACAAAATTTGCTTTGTTTTGTACATAGGGGTGACGCAAAGTTCAAGTTTGCATTCATTCCTTATTGACCATTATTTCTTCTTCACACAAGTCAGTGATGTATAAACCTGCGATGGTCGTTACCCTGCAAAGACCAACATAATGAATGTGAGGTATAGCTCTTCTAGTGTTGAAGATTACAACAATTCTTCGCTCCGTGTCTCCTTGTGATCGTTGAATCGTCTTTGCAGCAGCAAGTCTTAATGGAAATTGTTTTCTAACCACTTGAGCAGTTTGGTTTCTGCACACAACAAATTGTATAGTTATTGGCTTTATAGGGGTCCATGTTTTTCAATACCTTGAACAAAAAAGTTTCTATTTTCATGCGTTGTATTCTCGCCAATGTCAGCATGATCGAATTGTACAAAAATTATCCCTGACGGTTTCTTGCTTTAGTGTAATTGGATCTTTTTAATAACATTACCAGCGCCATTTGTCATTCCATCATCAGTCCTGCTATCTCTGTTCTTTCTCCCACTAACAAGCGAAAGGTCTGACACAATTTGTTTAGTTTTTTTAGGATCAGTTGGTATTTGGTTCATAATTTTGTGTTGAAGTTGGGTCGAAGTAGCTCCTATAACACTGTCTAGTGCTTTAATGGAGCATTTTTCACCTGTCGCAGCGTCATGAACTCTTACATTGAATTCGTTGACTTTCTTGTTCTGTATGAACAAGTGGGGCACATTCATTGGATCATGAAGTCCATTTTCTTTAATCAACCTTTCCTTCAGTTTCATTATTCTTCCACAGTATGCTTGCCTTCTCTAAGTCGGTTTAATATTTGAGCAATTACCTTGCTTTCTTTATGCATTATACGTTCCTTGAGTTCAAACATATCAAAATGCTCTTGCCATCTATTGGGAGCAAGAATTGCATACTCTGAATTATCGAGATCTTTAAATATATATTTACCATTACAGGTTCCAGTTGAAGTAAGTCACCAATTGCAATGATGCTTACACGACCAAAGTCTTCTTTACTTCCGTTGATATCTTTCAGACGATTGTTTATCTGAACATTAAACATTGTGCAACCAACCATAGAGATTTCTTCTAAAAATATCAGTTTAACACCACCAAGTTGGAATCGGAGAGTGTTTAGTCTCCTAGAATCAAGAGGTTTATAGTTCTTCAAAGACTGCCATGCACGTATTGCAAGTGCGCTATGTATTGTATTACCTTTAATGTTGTAAGCTGCTTTGCCAGTTGGTGCAAGCATCAATACTTTCACTTGTTGGAAATCGTCACCATGCTGCTTCATATAGTGACTTAGTCAGATGCGACTTACCAACTCCAGCTCCACCACTAAGGAAGCAATAGAATGGTTTATCAGAAGTTGTGATTTGATGTAAAACATGATGGAAGAACTCTTTTTGCTCTGTGTTCAGCTTTTGTACCATTTTTCGGTAATCATCATCCTGCAATTCATTTAATATTAGTTGCTCTGGATTCATTGCAGTAGAAGGAATTCCTAGATCGCCAGACAAATGCCATTGCTCATAAAAAATCAGCACTAAGGTCTTGTGATGCTCAACATTCTGTGTCCCTGGTGCAATTTGATCATAACCGTCATCGTTATCTTCCATGCTACTAAGTTGTAGTTGAATTTCATTTAGATCTTTACTACAGATTGCATATTGTTTCATTTGATCATCTATTACATGTTTGAGTTTTATGTAGTGTTCTTGATATGAAGAACAATTACCTAATAAGTCAGTTTTTCATTTCTCCAAGATGTAAATAACATAATTAGCTCCCGGTAATGTTTCTCCGAATCTACTTCTTTATTGAAACAAACACTACGAATAACTCTAGCTTTCGATCTTTTCTTGTTCTTTGGTTCATGAACTTCATCATCCTCATTATCACTATTTTCATTTGTGTTCATCTAAAGGGGGAGACCATCAATATCAACTTCGCCAGTTTGTTTAATAAATGGCTTACCACAAGAGTCACACCAGGCAGTCCAATCAGCTAGAGATACATGCTTAAGACTAGCTGGTCGTTTTGTGTATCGTTTTAACAAACCAGATGCATAAACTTCCTCAGAATCATCTTCCATGTCATTGATTTGCTGTAAAGGTTTTAGCAATTGAACTATCTCTTCTGGGGGACTTGGATTAACGAACACAACCTGACATGAAGACTGTCTCATTGCAAGCTGTAGTACAATATAAACAGCCTCTTGTGCACTTATTTCAACATTGTTTAAGAATTTATAACCAATATCTCTGACTTGTTGTTTAAAGGTAGTATTTCCTTTTCTTGCTTCATTACAAGCTGTTTTCAAAAGATCACTCATGCCTTTTGTGCTTTAGAAATATATGATAGAATGTACATTGCACATGCATAGACACTAAGAACAAATTGAATATCATTGTTTGCTCTTCATGCACCGAGACATGCCGGATTATAGTTATTAATTCTCAATTCATTTGGTTGCCTTCTTAAGAATATAGTTCGTGTCTTAATGCTGGATCAAATAGCAAGCAAATATGCTTGTTCAGTCAATTTAAGATTGGACAATAACTGATCAGATGTAATGTCTTCACCCTATTTCAAGTCATTCAAATGCTTTTGTATAAATTTCCAGTTATTTTTATGCATTTCAATTTCATTACGCCTCATATCATTAGTATCTACAGGATAAAGTATTTTTATTGACTTCATAGGTGGTTGAGGGAAGTTAAAACAACACGCCGTCTTAATTTGTTTCCGGAAAGTGTGAGAATGATGATGAACTTGCCTCTTAACAAGATTTAACAACTCAGCATTTGAAGTTGGTTTTTCACAGGTGATTGTTTTATCTATGAACGAAGTGACTTTGCAATCAAAATCAATCCCAAATGATGGAGCATTTTCCAGCCATATTAACATATGAATATGAGGTGAGCCTCGCTGTTGATATTCAACTCTATAGAACCAGTCTGCTATTTTCCCTAGAGGTGCAGCAGTGCTTAAAAGAAAGTTTTGTATAAATTGATTGATTTGATAATCAAAGTGTCTCGCACATGTGACAGGATCACTTTGAATTAACCTGCATTGGTTTTCCCAGTCAAAGTTTCAAGTTCACTGTCAGCATATTCTTTTTATCAACAAGCTTATCAAGTATCCTTAAAAGATGAACCCACTGTGTTTCTGCAGAAGAGAAACTACAGAATAATGAAGCGGAACCTGTCTTATCATTGCAAATATATCCTTTTTAGCGTTTTCAAAATATGGAGGAGTCCCTCAAGGCTCTTAAAAATCTAAATCCTTGATCATGGTGAACTAGGCTATCTATAGCACCCGGTTGTTTCAGTTGACCAGCAGTAATTGTGCTATTATTTCTTTGACATTTTCTTAACGCAACTTGTGACTGCCCCAGCAAAATCTTCATTTGCAGTTTCTTGGTTTCAAAGAACATGTTTTCCACACATAGTGCAGCGTGCCAGTCAGACTTTCTCAACTCTGACTTACAAATTTCACTATAATGAACATCCATTATACGTTTCGTATTGTCTGGTCGTTTCTGACCTAGAAATATTCCAGGATATGTAAGTTCCTCAGCATATTTGTCTCTAAATATACTTATAGGTCAATTGCCCTCACCAGGTGCAACACTTAAAATATACTGACGTTCCTGGTCAGTCACAAAATCAGGGGCGGTCAACATAGTGTCAGTTATTCCTGCAGGTATTTCTACCTCGTCTTCACTCCATGTATCTTCATCACATGCTTGTTCTGTTTTTCCCTCCGAATTAAACTCTGTGTTTTCGGCATTATATCCTATGTCTTCTACACTCTTTGAAACTTCATCGTCATCACTGTCATCTTCACCAATGAATACAACATTGGAGCTATTTTCTAGCCAAGTGCTGTTAAAAGTTATACCTTCGTCTTTATAAAGGTCACTTTTGCTCACAAGCCATTTGCCAGCTTGCACTACCTTGTTTGGTCTGACATTGAGTGACAAAGCTGAACTTTTGTAATGCAATCTTCCCTTAAGGTTTACTTTGATGGTGCCAGTTTCATTTGGTAGCCTTGGTAACATGCTAACTGTGTTTTCTACATCGGTGGGTACACTAACTACGTTTCCACTGATTTTTAATAGTCTTCCCCTGGGTGCCTGCATTAGTTTTTGAAATGCTAGTCTTGGAGCAAGTAATCTACATTCCAACTCATTCAGGTCAAAAAAGTCTGGTTTTGTTGGAAATTGCATTCCATTAAGTGCAGCACAAGGTGGTACATTATTCTGTTTTAAGTAGTTGTGACAAGACTTCCATAACCATTTAAAATTATTCGCACTTGTTCTATTAAGGAGATATTTGACCATATTTGGATTAGTCGCTTCAATATTTTCCGCCCTTATAACGCAATGCTTATACCACAGTTGGTCACAAGAAGTACATATGTATTCTGATCCATGAGAAACAACAGTATGGAACTTAGAAATTAAGCTTTCAAAGGATTCGTAGTCTTCAACTTGTTTCTTTTCCTTTCTAGACTTTTTCAGGTACTCATTTCAGTTCCCCTTAGTTTCACTTTGTTTATTTTTCCTATACACTTTCATATTTTCACTTCGTATAGTTTTAGCAGTTTCAGTTTGTTTATTTTTTCCATATTCTTTAATATATTCATTTCGCTTTGCTTTAGCCGCTTCAGAACTTTGTTTACTTTTCCTCTATTTTTTCATATATTCATTTCGTTTAGCTTTAGAAGCTTTAGTGATTTGTGTCTTTTTCCTATATTCTTTCATATATTTTCTCATGTATTCATTTTGTTTAGCTTTAAAAACTTCTGTTTGTTTCTTTTTTCTGCATTCTTTCATATGTTTAATAGAGCTACGCTTTTGCTCAAAGTCTGTAATTATCTGTTCAAGCTCATTAAAATTTTCATTATGTAGTTGATTTGCTCCCACCCACCATTTCTGTCACAAATGGCTTCTGAAGTTTCAAATAATTGTGTAAGACTTTGTCCATTACATGTATTTTGAAAATCTGTCGACAGACAAGGCAGAGTTGATACATAATGATATTCCCCAACATTAACCAAACTGATATCAGTAAGTGCAGATGATGAGTCTACTCACTCCTTGCACTCTTGTAAATGGATCAAAACTTTCCTGAGATTCAAAAATAACAATTCTTAAATGGAGTTGGTCTGCAACAGCTTGTATAATTATGTGATCAGCCCATCTCCCTTGAAATGACATGTTGTTAAGATATTGTAACCAAGAATATTCAATATTACTTTCAATAAACCTCTCTGGATTATTTCTCATGCATGCAATGCCTGCTGCTCCTATTCCCAAGTGATAATTTGGATCACCATATAACTGGTGTGAAACAGCTCGAATAAAACAATCACCTTCTCCAACCACATCAAGTGGTCTCAAGTGGATTGCCATAGTCTTTCCTCTAACACAGCTGGAACTGGCCCAGGATTTATTTCTATGTCTCCTGACAATGCAAGTCAATTGTGACAGTCATTACATTGTTTACGTAGTGCACTACAATTGCCACTTTCACTCTTTGAATTGTTAGGCAATATGTTCAGATATCTCTAAATATGCATAAAAATTACTAGTTTTTTTTAAATACCCAGTAAAAAATCTGATATAAATGTACTGCATGTAAGCATGTTTAAAACAAAACTCCTTAAAATTGGTGGATATCATGTTTAAAATAGATGACTTGGGAGTTGATCGTATTAAGAAGCCTTTTAACAACTGTCGAATTTGTCTTTTTCTCATAGTCAATATAATTTTTTCAAGACAAACCCTGGATGGCTCGAGATCTCTGTTTCACCTAGTATTAGACAGGGCTCTAGATAGTTTTCTTCTAGGTGACAAATTATGTAAACAAAATTGTGATACCACATTAGACCTCTCACAATGCTGACCAACAACCTTTAATACATGAGATTGTTTTCTTTTACTAATCCTCTTGCGAGGCTCATTTATCCTCTTCTGAAGCTCGCTTATCCTCTTGCGAGGCTCATCTATCCTCTTGCAAGGCTCAATTATCCTCTTGTGAAGCCCATGTATCCTCTTATGAAGCTTATCTAACCTTTCACGACGCTCCCTGATTCTCATGTGAGCCTCATATATCCTCTTGTAAGACTTCTCTATCCTCTTAGGAAGCTCGTCTATCCTCATGTGAGTGTCATGAACTCTTTTTACAGCCTTCCTATCTGGTAGGAAAGATTTCATATTTAGCATATGCTTACCTAAACGACACTGACTTGTGCCTGTATCTACAATGGCAATAGTCAATAATAAGCACTTTAAGATTTGCGTTTACGGCGAACCGCTAATTGCTAACGGCAAACCTTAAATCACATTTGATTGTAATATCCACAGTGTTCTAGAGTGAAATTGTCAAACCATGGCTTCAATTAGTTGTATAGGTTCGCGTAACATTGAACAACTGATGTAGTGGACTTTAAAATGAAATTTAAACTTTGCCGTTTGCAGTTAGCGGTACGCCAAAATTGTCAATCTTAAGGTCTCCAATATTAATGACTTCGGTTTATAAATATAAGATTTAGTGGAAACACTGTGTACAATTATATGCCTTTAGTAATGTACACTTCGGTTGATGTAGAACACTCATCCCTCCTCGATTATAAAAAAACATGGCAAGTACTACATAATCCTATGTTGTAACTTTCACTCTACAGTACGATGGTAGTATAACGTTGACACAGCACAAAGTGACATATCTTTCGGCCTTTGATTTTGCCCAGCAAATAAACATTTGCATTTACTTTACTCTATTGTTACGTGAAAAAGTATAAATATGACATGATATTGTACAAAGTATAAACGTTACAACAACGTACCGACTGGTAGGGTTTTATAATAAACTTTCTCTTCGATGTAGAAGAATTTAACTTCGAAATCACGCAGCGGTATTGAGCCACTGTATTTCGCGAACATTTCTTCGTAAACATGTGTGGTGCGACTTTAATTCAGTGTTTCCACAATTACATTCGAAGAATCATAGGAATGCAAGAAAATATCGAGTGGCACTCGACACTGAACGAAAAATGAAATATTACTAAAGAAGCTGCCACGAAGCGCTTTAACGCAAATTACATTAAGCTCCCTCTATGCACTAGCAATAAATGAATCTAACCTCAATTTTTAGCAACAGCAAATTACTTAAGATGAGTTAAGTGATATGTTAATGTTACGTTACGTACGTTCGCTCTCGATAGAATTATATCTGCACAAGCGCACAGGTACAAAAACTGTTTTATGGCAACACATGATTTAAAGGATGCATACTACTGTGTCAATACAGACTATAATTCTCAGAAATATCTGAGGTTTGTCTATAACAATAAGCGTTATCAGTATACAGTGTACCCCAATGGGTTATCTTCATGTCCACGGAACCTCAAAAAGCTTACGAAACCTGTATTGTGTGTCCTAAGAGAAAAAGGACACCTCATTATAGTATTTATTGATGATCTTCTGATTATTGCAACAACCTATGAGAAGTGTTGTGTCTCCATTCTTGAAATTATACATCTTCTAACTGAGCTTGGGTTTACCATGAATGTGGAAAAATCAGTGTTGGTTCCATTGCAACAAGCTACCTTATAGGGGTTTGGGATCAACTCCGTAAACATGACATTCACTCTTACAGAGGATATAATAACCGAAATAGTAACTTGTATATCTCAATTGTTAGCTAATAAATCACCCTCAATATGTGAGGTTGCCCAAGTAATAGGTTATATGGTCTCAAGTCTTCCAGCAGTTAAATATGGAAAGTGTCACTACCGGGCTGTTGAAATTGATAAAATTGAGGCTTTAACAAGCATCAAATGGAAATTTTGATGCTGCCATGCATCTATCCACATTAGCATCGCCAGACTTGAAATGGTGGCTGACCAACCAACCCAAACCACATGGGTTCGTCCAACTTCCCCCCTATAGCATATACACTTAGCTCTGATGCCTCTCTACAGCGCTGGGGGGAGGGTTAAATGGGAAAAATTTCTACTGGGGAACCATGACAACCCCATGAAGCTCAGGAACATACAAATTGGTCAGAGATCTGTGCAGTGTACTTCATACTTAACACCGTTTTGCATGAGATTACTGGAACTCATGTTAAAATATTAATTGATAACACTTGTGCTGCTTCTATTTTAAATAACATGGGAACATGTCACAGTAATAAGTGTAATGAAATTGCAACACAAGTCTGGAGCTTGTGTGAGGCAAACAATATGTGGATAACAGCTGCTAATGTTCCGGGAGCGCAGAATATTACTGCAGATTATGAGTCAAGACATTTTAATGTGGATGGAGAATGGATGTTAAATCCAAATATTTTGAATACCTTTCTCCCCAACCATAGATCTGTTTGCCTCATGAATAAACAAACAATTTCTCCAGTACTACAGGTTGATTCCTTCATGATATCTTGGGCTAATAAACAGTTTTACTACTTTCCCCCTTTTAGTTGTATCCTAAAAGTTATCCGAAAAGTTATAACCGACAGAGGGAAGCAGATACTTGTAGTTCCTTATTGGCCAACTCCGTCGTGGTTCCCCATGCTGACAGCGATATTGGAACGACACGCAATGATTCTATCACAAAGGAAAGATCTCCTGGTGGTGCCATCAAATCAAAAACAGAACCATCCTCTTCACAAGAAACTGTGCCTAGCTATTTGTCTAGTGTCAGGGCAAAACTACAAGTAAAAGGGTCTTCCAAAGAAACCACAGAAATAATTTTGAATTCCTGGCGGAGCGTTACCCTAGCCCAATACCTACATGTATACAAACTAGGGATCCAAGGACAGTGCAAAGTTTCAAAAGGCAGACGCTGCTGAACATGCATAATGAAAAAGCCTTGCAAGGTTGTTTCATAGCCGCCAAGTAGCCTATTGCCTTGGCAATCGAGCGACTAGCCCATCGTAATCGTGATTAGCGTGTGGCTTGTTTATAAAATCTTTGCAATTTGGCATCATACGCAAATGCAAGTAGATGTAATTGGCTCGCTAAATATGGAAATTACTACCCAAGCGTACTTAACATGTGTGCTATGTTTGTACGTAAAGATTTGTAATAATATTAACAGACCGCGACAATGAACTTTAGAAAGAAAGGGCCAATTTTATAGAAGCGTCGAAGTTTTTATACTGTTCAAACGAATGTGGGTTGAAATATTCAGCTCTATGTAGCTTTGCATAATAGCATGCTGCGGAAAAGTATCCTACCTTTGTGGTACTCAAAAGTTGAGTCAAAACACAGTATAAATGCCAAAGCACCAATTACTGTAAATCATTTGCTGTAAATTATGCCTCTATCAATAGAATATAAATACGCTGCTACAGTTTGCTACTGTCAGCGTCAACGAGACTGGCATTTTAAAGTTCATATGTCAAGACAGTCATGTAAATCATCGTTCTGAAGAAGCTGGCGGCTAATATGATAGCAGTTTGCTAACGACATTTTGCCTGAATCGTGAACTGTTCACTTCGCTAATGCATATTTGTATTGCACAGCTTTTTACGCACGTAATTCACTTGTGACGTTTTGTTCTGTGTGTCGTTCTGACATTTGTCTTCATGCTATATGTACAAACCACTACTTAGAATGGCAAGAAACACCAAGAGCTTACAACCTTCATCAACAACTCAGACCGTATATTAATACAACTGTATTATATATGAAAATGCCGGGTCAAATGCTCAATGCCAGAGACTACAAGTACAACTCATTGTTGACTGCCGTGAAATTTCATTTTATTGAATTGTAATTCGTTTGATACTGCAAAAACTCATGGCATGTTCTAGCTTTATATCAGCAATTTAGCAAGTGCATAGCTGTAGAAAGAATTTCTGATCCCTTATCTTACTTGTCTCATTCCTACGCATCCGCCATTTGTAATTGTGCGGCAATATAGCTGCTTATATAATTATATTTTGCCGCAAAGCACGTGTTCGATAGAAATCAACGCAAAAATGGGGGTACATGCTGTTGGAGTTGCTTAACATTTTAATAGAATTATAACCAAGAAGTGCCTGCAAAACACCCCCCGGAAAGTTTACACTGTGACTGATTGTGTGACTGTATGACTGTATGACTGATGTGACTTTTCGCCACTCAACACAATACTGCAAAGTTTCGAAGAAACTTTGCACTAAAAGTGGTTTGAAGTTTGTTGCAAGAATAATTGTGATGTTATATATCCACAGATACTTCTGGCATTGAAATTTCTCTCGGCTTTGTTCACTGGTGCCATTTTTTACAAGTTATATAAACACGGCGAGGAGTGCGTTGTCATCCCTAATAATCATCAAAGATACTAGCATCCTGTTCGGTCAACTGCCAATTGTGAAGAGATTCACGAAGGGCGTTTTTGAGAAGAGACCAGCTTTACCGAAGTATATTACTTCTTGGGATGTTCATAAGAGAGGAAAAACTGGTTGACGAACTTTCATTAAAGGAACTGACGCTGTGACTAGTGTTTTTATTTTGCCTTCTTAGTGGACAACGATGTCAAACTATACACAAATGTTCGCTAGAAACTATGTGTATAGGTGAAGATAAAGTGACCTTTCTTATCACAGAGAAGTTAAAGCACACACGACAAAGTAGCCCTTGGACTTTTTAGCTTATAAAATTGATCGGAAATTATGCATCGTCACTCATATAACACAGTATGTGGAAAAGACCAGCTCCCTAAGAAACAGAAAAAAGCAATCACTTACAAGTTTTATAAAACCTTACCAGGCAGTGTCAAAGGAGACCGTGTCGAATTCAGTCAAACAGTCTATGAAAATGGCTAGAATAGACACTTCAGTGTACAAAAGCCACTCTACAAGGGCAGCAGCGACTTCCTTTCTGGCTTCAAAGCAAGTTGATGTTAACGATATTTTGGTCGCTGCTGGATGGAACAATGAAGAGACCTTTCAGAACTTTTGTAATCATAATGTTACTATACCTTTCAATTTTAGTAACGCCGTGTTAGAGGCTAGTGCTAAAGAGTAATACATTAGTTTGTTGTTTTTTGTTATTCGACTGTTGTTTCTAATATTGGTCCTTTAACAGCTTTAAAATCTCGTACAACTCCGTCATGACTGGCTGATGACAAAGTAGAATTGGAAATTAAACGAGACTTCCTTTTAAGTTGAAGTTTGATTGTAATTCTGCAAGTCATCAGCCAGGAGTGGAGGAGTTGTACACCCACCCATCACTCAGCAGCCTACTCCTCCACTCATTAATAAACCAATATTACTGCTTTCAAGACTGATCTGCACATGCGTGGCACTCTCTCTCGAACAACTCCGTACTACTTGCGAATACTGCGAATTGTCGAGGACTACTGTTTCAGGAGGCAACATTCTCGACATCTATGCCCAATCCAAAAATTAAATGTCATGGTGACAGTACTTTTTAAAACTAGGGATCCAAGGATAGTGCAAAGTTTCGGAAAAGGCGTTAGGTTAATATCAAGTTTTCAAACTAGTAAACTAAGGAAACATTGCTAATGGCTCTTTGTTCCCAGTAAATATTGCGACCATGTTTGATCAGTATTGTACTCATATAACATTCAGGGCAATTTATTAGATGCTGAATTGTGAAAGCTCTTATTTGTGCATGACAACTTTCTGTTCCGTAATCGTGTTTGACCTACTATCGTAGATTCATGCATCTACATTGTAAGCTGTTGTTTGGATGAGACAGAATAAAGATACATCGTTTGTTTAATCAGCCATCCCAAGTTGTCATTGTTAATTGTTTACCAACAAGTCATTGTGTCCTATTAATAGACTCAGCATAAAAGAGATTTCTGAATTTCCACATGTACGCGTTCGTTTACTGTTGAAATATATTTTTCGGTAGCTTGTACAAAGCAACTTGTGAAAGCGAGATGACTTAGGAATAGACTGCCTAATTAATCGTTTTATTATACGCCTTCGTTTTCTATTTTTGCTCATACTCTCTAGTAGGAATTCTAGACGGCCGAACTTGGCTTTTGACATTGTGTAGCGTGTATTTGTTTTATAGTGCGCAATCTAGTTGGACTAACATCGCTACATGAGCGAGTAGATTGCAACGGTAATACTTGCACGTTAACAAATTTTGGCATAAGTGTAGTCGACTTTACTTTCTCTGTACTAGATCGCGACATCGTTCAGAATAACAAGTCTCATGGACCTTCGCCTTTCCGTCAAAATATGTCGTGACTTGATACTTAATTGAATGCTATAGTCTCCAAGATATCTCAATATTTGCGTCTGAAATGCTGATACACTTGAAAACACCAAAGCCTCGCCCATCGTCTTCACTCTTGTCTCATGTCCATGCATACTATTTCACCGCCATGCTCTCTAATTTCGCCATGTTAATTCTGCATTTGACAGCGCATGCGCATTATCACTTCCGGGGGAAAATTCATTTACACAATGTCATTGTGGAAAGAATTGACGCAGCGACAGGAATCATACAAATGCGTGTAAATTCAAAAAGTACCATCAAAATTATAGAAAGAATACGTGAAGCTGTTTCTTTAAAAGCTTCAAAGTTCTTACAAAAAAAACCCCGCCAAAGGTTAAGGAATTTAGAAAAGACACCGATCACGAGCACCCCCCGGAAGTTTACACTATGATGCCTGATATCTGACTCGTCTGAATATTTCCCACTCGTCACAATACTGCAAAGTTTCGAAGAAACTTTGCACTAAAAACAAGAAAACAAATTTGGGGTTTCTCTAATTTCAGGTTATTAGGGGTTAGAGGGAATTAAAACATCACGAATTAAATTAAAATATTAACCTCATTCAATTCTTTTTTGAGTATATGCCATAAAACATTAGCCTCTTGTTCATTAGACACGCGTTGTACATCGTCTATGAAAAGATAGCCTCATTCATCAGGTTTTATCATCTTTTCCATAACGTCATTTATGGCCACAATAGGTGATGTTGAATGATCAGAAGGAGAATTCTAAAACAATTAAAAATGTAAAACAAAATATGCAATTTACTTTAGTAGAGCAGGAAAAACTCAAAGATCAAATCAACCATGATAATAATATATGACAAACATCAAATCAACCATGCGATCCAGTCCCTCCCTATGCAACTGAGGACGGTTGTTCAAAGGTAGGTTAGCTTAACCCAGGGTTAATGAACAACTTCAACCTCAATTTCCAGCCGGCTTAAGTTAAATTTTCGATAACATTTTTGCTCAAGATGTTTCCCTGAACGTGTAATTTAATGCCTCAAAGGATAAAAAAAAACAGTGCTTCAAAATGGGGCAATAAAAACGTGGGTTACTGTATGGGCCACCAAATGTGTTTTTATTATTTAAGCGTTTCATGTCAATATTTTTAAAGATTTATCTGATGATATTAAGTAACCAAATTTAGTCCAACGCATTCAAAATGGTCATATCAAACAACTGATATTTGTAAACACGATTTACGTTGATTACATCAAATAACCAGTTTTTGTCAAAGTGACTTCATTTAACTGGACATATCAGAAAGCTTTATTATGTGAGCTGAAGTTTGCAGTTTATTGTTTAATGAGGAAATAGAGCAAATGGGCTTTACAGTATATACTATTTCAAAACTTGAACAGCTGGCAAGGCAGAAAATGCAAACAGAAGCCTGCTATGTTAGTGTCAGGCAGGCTGTTGGGAATAAAGAGTCAACTGCAAGAGGTAAGATAACAGTAAAAAATTCATTCTGAAAAGTCTTCTGGGACGTGCGAAGATGACTTACCTATGCTGGTCTGATTCTGTTTTGCCTTCGATCAGCACTTTTCAGTGATTTGATTGAAAAACTTAAGAGAATTCTCAAACTGAGGTAGGAAAAAAACAGATGATGAAAGTATAGTTATAAAAGATTGAGAGCATCATGGACGAAACTCGCTAGTACTGAGAAGATATTTCATGGGAAGTATCTAAGGGAAGTCGTTGCTTTGGAGAGGCCTGGACTAACCCCATGGGAGACGTGGGAGCCACCTTGGTGGAGAGCCCCTTCATTAGAGAAAATTGCTTGTTAATGAACACTTTTCGCGCCGTACGCTGGAGGATGCAATATATTTAATTTTAACATAATTTTAAACGTTTCCATCAGGTAGGGGCCCCTCTTCAATTGGGGCTCTGTTGCCCGTGCTCCTTGGGCCCACGCCTTAATATGTTCCTGCTTCGAGAGCGTGTAACCAACTCGACCTGAATGCTTTTAGCATATTCTCAATAACACTTTAGAAGTATATCTTCACCTTCACACTGCAGGAAGTGACAAGATGTTTCGCTTCAAGTAGTCTTGTTGATAACGATATTTACGTGCTTGCATATACGCATTATTATCCAAAGCAAGTGCGTTAGAGTTTGCGTACTAGTTATACTCTGTTTCAATACCATTTGATATTTCTAACCCGGTTTAGACATCAAACTTTTTTCAATTTAATAAGCCATCGCATTAATAATCACTAGAACACCCTCATTCAACTAATTTTCAGCGGTTTTGTAAATGACGAAACTTGATTTTCATGAGAAAAAAGAGTTGGCCATATTAGACCAAATTGGTAAAGATCACTGCCACATTCTCAAGTCCAGTATAAACGTAATTAGCCTTGCTAAATATACGAACACGAATCTTATTGGCTTATGAGAGTTGGTTGAGTTTGCTTGGTTAAAAAAAATTCTTGGGCAGAAGTGGAATTTCAGTTTTGCAGTCTTCAAGCCGAGTGCCTTTTGCTACTATAAATTGCACTTACGGCATATGTTAGATTCCTGCTCTGAAATCAATTTCCTTGTGGGAGAAGGCTCTGTCAACTATTCTGGCTAGAGTTGGAGTTTGTCTTTGGGTACTTTTTTTGGGTACTTTTTTTCTTTATGGAGAGTTGGGAGTGTGGACTAAGATAACTACGAAAATTTGAGTTTTCATGTAAAATTCTAAAACACTTAGTCTTGGACTATGAGAGTTTTGTAACAAAGCAGGCCTGGACTAACCACTGAGCTCTATATATTATCTGGAGAGCGCGCCCGAGACCAAAAGTGAAGGCACAAAAATGGCAGATTTTAACGATTTTGACATCATTTGCTCCCCTATTTTCGCTTGAACTACCACAGACCAACCGCAATGCTAACCGTATCACAGAATCATTCATCCCCCTGGTTTTGGCCGAAATATTTCTGCGGCTCGAAGCAAAAAGTTATATTTTCGACAAAATGCTTCATTGGTTGCACTGCTTTTGGGTGCCACAAATCTTCAACAAACAAGAAGAATATTTCCTGTCACCGGTAAGAATGCAATAGATTTAAATAGACGAGTTTTTCCCAAATGTATGCATTTGTGTACGAGCTTGACTCCTTTTCTTGCTCGGAATTATACCTTTTCTAAATGAAAGTGCATTCAAGTTACCAAAATCTGGAAACTACTAGGCGGAAGCTGGAAACTACCAAGGAAACTATTGTAAAACTACTGAGCGCTTCTATATGTGGTGAGATCAGCGTTGGAAACTACTGAGCTCCATCGCTGATGGGCCGCAAATTACTGAGGAAACTACCGAGCAAAGTATAAAGGGTAAGCCTACCCCCCTCAGGTTGTTCTGTCGCAATGGACGTTCCATTATTGTGGTATTTGGTGATGGCACGCTGTTTGATAAGTGAAATTTCACTGATTGCTACGTTCGAACTGAGATTGAGAAGAAAGCAAGTGATTTTTCTGAAATTTTATAAGATTTACGGTTGGTTTAAGAGATTGATCTTGTATGAATACTCATTTAAGCTGCATTTCCTTTCTATGTTAGAGTGGAAATGAACAGCCCATATTTTCCAAGACAGATTGCTCTTTCAGTGATAGTGGTGTGGTATTTAACAATGTGAGAATGTTTGCCTATGCTGAGAAGCTTCATTTCATTCAAACTGTGTGGAGTCCTGGTGGCAATCCGTTATTTGAATTGACGTCTGGTGTAGAAATAGAATTTATAGCACAAAAATTCAATCGTCCTGGCTTCAACAGCGCTCTTAACTGGCTAACTTGAAGTTTTTCTATGTGGAGCAACTGTCGACTAATTTCGTCAAGTCTCTATTGCGGCAACAGATTGGTACTAGTGAATCGCAAAATCCTATGGTCCTTTTTAGAGATACTTATTCTTTGCTGTTACAACAACATACAGGTCACCAAGATGGTGGTCTAGCAACTTCATCCACCAAAGGTAATTCTTGGGTTCTACTGCAATTTCAAGTTAACAGAGTCATGAAACGGTACAACATCTCAAAAATGCTGCTCAAAGTGCAACAAATACTTTCAACACAGTCCAAAGTGAGATGATTGCAAGTGTTGGCAAATACAAATTGGACAAGTTGTCCCGAGAAATAGAAGAGAGCAAACATTTTAGCATTCTGGCAGAAAAAGCTGCTGCAATCAAATGTGTCGACGCTTCAAATTCCAGTTGTTGGCTAATAAAATTGTGATGAAGGTACAACTGGGCACGCTATTGAAACAATGACTATATTTTACACGACAAGCGTTTCGGGTACGGCACTCCTACATATAGGCACGCGTAGCTATTAACATCGGCACGGCACTCTCAAATATGGTCATGCAAATGGTAACACAATAGGTCCGTGGGCCGAAACACCACCGCAACACGATGCTTCATTCATTTATGAAGTAAAGAAAGTATTCAAATATCCTTAGACGCTTGCAAAACCTCTCCACAGAGCTCTAATGTCTATAAAACATTGCTGGTCAGTTGTCGCTGTGTAACAGTTATATATTTGTGGCTACCGCCAGTACCGTGTTCGAATGCATGTATAATTTTTATTTGAATCAGTTGCATAAATCTACTTGTGTCAAGTTATCATAATCAGTACTGATAAGCACAAGTCATGTTTTACAGCAACAATTGGAAGGCAAAGGATATAGTGGATACACTTTGAAGGAAGTAGTCAACAACAAAAAAAAGCTTCGACAAAAATATCGGGAAGAGAAAGATAAGACACGCAAAACAGGAAATACTGCATTTAAGAGGTGGGAATTTTTTGAGCAGATAGCCTGATTTTTGATGAATCGCCACAATGTCAGCCCACCAGCTGTAAGAGATACAATGGCTGAAGAAACATTTGAAACTGGAAGAGAAGTTGCGATATTGGACAATAATGAATTTGATCTGAGTAAGTGACAGCAATGGGGGGACATGAATTTACCTAGGTATATTTGAGGTAATGAGTTTTAATTACTCTTTCACGATCTGTAAAGCTATATTTATAAATGTATATCAAACTTATCTCTTAGTTCTATTTTTTTTCCACTTTTGAAGCTGTGACAGCTGATTTTCAATTGTACTTCTAATTACTTTTGTTGGTAAACACATGAAAATAAATACAAAAAACAGGTATGCACAGCGCACATGCGGGTACCCTACTGTATGTTACTGTATGTTACTTACTACTGTATGTTATGAAATACTTCGTGTTGTACCGCCTCACAAGTCAGTAAATTCAGAGACAGAGCATTTAAATTTGCAGCACCGAAACTATGGAATTGTTTGCCCCAAGAACTACGGCAACTAGACACATTATGCACTTTTAAAAAACAATTAAAAACCTATTTATTTCGTATTGCTTATGATATTGCTTTTTAGATCGTAGAACTAGTAATATTTAAGATATATGTAATTATTTTTATTTTAACTCAATGCATACTTAGTTTTATAAATCTTTGTATTATATCTTATTTCACAGCGCATTTAATATTTTCATGATAATTTGGGCTCAATAAATGCACTTTAATAATAATAATATTAATAATACAATGCACACAGTCACTGCTTTTGTATGACTATAATTATAACATCTGTTGAACATCATGCATAGCAACACTTCCTTTGACTTAAACTGTGGATAGTGCTCACATGGTTTCAGAGCAATCATTGTGATATGATTGATTAGCCCGGCAAATGGACTGCGTAATATGGGAGTTGGCTTTGTTTGCAAATTGTGTTCACCGCCAAACCACAGGCTAAGTCAGATGAAATATTATGCTTGCTTTTACTACTCTAATGCCAAATAACGTCAAAATATCTCTTGCCAAAAAATGTGCTAGTTGATGTATACTCTGAAAACAGTTGTACAAAATAGATTTTATTACACAATTGGTAACATCAAGTTTAAACAACAGAATTCACAAATAAAGCAGATCAATTCAATATCAGCAAATACAAACATGCTTTTTGTCAAATATGATGTTAAACAACAACATCTGTAATACTATCGTTCGATAGAGTAAGTCAAGCAGGATGAAGCCAACTGTTTGAAGTTCAATGTGACAATAAATCGTCAATTCCAAGCCTGTTTCCATAGTTCAATCTTTAACTTTTTCAGCATTAAGTACCTTGATTCTTAAGAACCATCGCATGCATGATGGAGGCATGATGTAGTAAATTCCACAATCTTATCGATTGGGTACAAATGCACAGTGACTAGATTCATTGACAATATGTTATCACTGTTAATTAATCAGAGGAAATCTAGTTGAGTGTACACAGCATATTGGTAAGGTTTATTGTATCTAGTCAAAGGCAATTGTACAAGATCATACACACCCAGTAAGAGTACAGAGTTTGTTTCAAGGGCTCCTTGTCAATACCTGTACCACCACTAATTCGAAAATGATAGTCCCATATCAAATAGATCCATCAAGAATACACAGTATTTTTGTAAGGTCTATTACTCTAAGAATCACTTACTCTAACAATGAATGCCATTAGTTGCCACTGACACAAACATCTGTTGATAAATAAGTTACCAAAAATGTGTCAATTTGTTGCCTTCACCTTGAATGAATGAGTCAAGTAGTTTAATATTGCTTTGTTTGATAAAGAGAACTTCAGTGTTTGTTAACATCTCTGGCTCCAATAAACAGTTCGCAATTCTGTACGTGAATATAGTGAATACTCGGTGAATACTGAATACCAGACAACACCAGAGGGACGACGATGTCACTACTTTCATTGCTGCAGTCTTCTCATTGACTTGGTTTCGAATTTTTATCCAAGTGCTCAGCAAGCAAACGCTGACATAATCGTAGATATAAAGTGGTAACTTTCATTACTGTTGCTGACATATAAAAAAAAGCGATAATGAACACAAATAAACTCGAAAGCACGGTGTTAGAATAGTAGGTATACCCCCCCATCCAGCGGCAAAATCACGCAACGCGTGGACTCCACGCGTGGGAAAAGGAGCCTGCGAGACATAACACTGACAAGTAGGACAACACTTCCGGTGTGTAAAAAGCGTGGATACCACGCGTGGGAAATGACATCATCAATGTCTGACGTCATGGGGGTGTATTGACTTCTGATTGGCTCTCGGGCGTGCGCACGCTAGCGGCTTATATG
>JAOBYK010758659.1:0-21087 GCA_025434845.1 Phenganax subtilis
TGCAAACGAAACATCGTTGGCTCAACATCGACCTATTTTGACATGTATAGTTCCAGTGTTAATTTCTCTAGAATTTTAGATAGTCCGAAGAATATTAGCACAAAACGCGCGTAATTAAACAATGAAAAAACACTTTAAAAACACATTAAAAGATTCTTTTTCTTCTAATTGCTACAAAATGTAACAATCGAGAATGTAACAAATTAGTGCGACAAAAAACCCGCTCGAAAGGTGGAATCGAACCACTCCGACGCTAATCGGCTACAGGTTTGAAGCCTGCACCCCACACCAGTGAGGCTCATTCAAGCATCTTTAAGAGTCGTCATTAGCCTATTTATCTACGTACATGTTCAATCATGCTTCGCCTGCGGGAGAGTCGTTTCTTATGACATGCGCAGAAGCTTTTCTTGTGATAATTTGCAGATCAAAAAGAGAATAGCTGAAAGGTCTCGCGCACCGCGAAATAGATGAGTGAAGCTTCAAAACGTTGATTGTAAATAAATATATACACATAAAAAAGATTCAAAACTGTTTGGTGGAATAGACATGATCTCGTTGAGGTCTGATCGCTTCTCGCGATGCAGCACGATTAGAGATTATTTGAGTTCCATGAGAATGAAAACCTTGTGGAAGAGAAGGTGAGCGATTATCGTACTCGTACGCTGTTAATATAGCTGCAACTTGTTAAGGTAATCAACTGTGGATTAAATTGGTCAAAATACTGAGCTCTATTGAAATGACACGAAAGGATACTTGCTGTCACAGGCAGATAAATGATATCAGTCTCACCAATGATCTCAATATGATGACCAATAGATCCAATGCCACTCTCACCAGAGACTCCAACAGCAACAGCAAAAAGCTCGATTTCAAGTTTCTTCTTCATCCCAGCTGCAACCTAAAAGAAGAAATTACCATGAATGAATATTTCAACAGCCTCATGTAGATGCTGGCGGTATTCTGAAGTAGATGATGAATGATGATGATATTGGTAGGATTCTACCAAGAACTTTCTTGATACAGTATAGAAGATAGGAGAAACATACCGGTCCAGGTGTGAAGAGGATTTTCATTCCAGTGGAAAGAGGTGGTTGACTTATTCTGAACCTGCAGCTATCGATGCCGATATTCTTGAGTAGTACACTATGAGTGTACGTACAGCCTTCTTTCAGTACACCAAAATCAATTTCAGGAGGAAACAATTCAAAACCTCGCATTGGAGGAGCGCTTTTCTTAGCCACAGAAACTGTTTGCACTTTCCGACGTACAGGTTCTTCGATTAATGAAAACTACATGAAAGAGAAACGAGGAATTTGGTGAGATTTGTGAATGAATTGGGGCTAGGTTGTACGCGCGTTTTCTATTGAACAGATTCCATTCATTCAAACATCTTTCTCCTTCGCAGACGCTTTCTAGAACTTCTGCAGTTTTCAATAGAGCCCTTTCTAACTCCCCTATTTCGTGCTAACACCTCTATAAGTTACACGAAATCTCGGGAGGAGACGCAACGGCAACGCGTCGTTTGAAGTCTTCACTCCTATGAACAAGTATTTCAACTACCGGAAGTCGCAAGTCAAAGATCATCATGGACTTCCGGCTGTTGCCAGGGCAACGTGAGGACGCTAACAGGTACGATAACAAAGTGCACGTTGTTTTTCTGGTATCAATGAAAGCTTTTACATGATCTTCTTGTACGTGTTGCACCATCAATGGCTCAGTGGTCTAGTGGTATGATTCTCGCTTTGGGTGCGAGAGGCCGCGGGTTCGATTCCCGCCTGAGCCCCTCCTGCTTTTTAAACCCAAAGAGCTTTTTTGCTGGGTCGAAAACTCTAGTCTCTCGAAGTATGGTGACTTATAGATGTGGTACTAGATAGGACCATGTACAATGAGAATTCCTCGTGTAAATCCAAATTTATGTGTTGCCCACAAACCGAGTTCACCCGAATTGACATTCAAGGGACTGGATTTCAGTATCTTACGCTAGTCGGCGTATATCCCAAGAAATCCCAGTAATATCTTAGACTGAAAAACCCATTTGAAACTTCAAAAGCAACAAAATATTACTCACAAGGGAAGACAAAACTCATAATACTGAATTTGAAGCAAAAGAAAGGATTTTTCTTCCTGATGAAAGCAAAAGGATGCATTGGCCGGGAATCGAACCCGGGCCTCCCGCGTGGCAGGCGAGAATTCTACCACTGAACCACCAATGCTTGCTTGAGATGATGGACCAACCAAATTTATTTATAGCAGATACCATTCCAGGAGTTATTCATCAAACCAGACTTAAAAGCATTGGTGGTTATGGTAAACATTCCGCGTCTGAAGAATCACCCGAAACATGAAGACAACGTACTCATACCTGGGTATTGGGCAAAGCGCCAGGTTTTGCTCCTAAAAGCACGTTTGGTAATCTCACAGAGTCTTTGCGTGGTGATCCAGTCACATCAGCATAAAGACTCTTCGGTCGACTACCATCATTGTAATGACTGTTTGCTACACAAGGAAAGAAGAGAATAACAGTTTACTTCAACATAAGAAAGAGATCACAGTCCACATATTCGTAACAATGGTAAATGTTCAGTAATGATCAAGGTCTTGACACTCCCTCTTCACGACCGTCAGAGGGCCAAATAGGGAAATTTCTTACTTACTGGATGACATCAGATCCAAAGCGGTATCATTATCATCCATATGCGACACTTCATGTTGTGTTTCTACCAAAGCTTGAAGAGGGATGTACTCAGGAATAAGTGTACGTGGTGACTCTGACACCCCTTCGCCACCTATCACGTTCTGACGAGGAGTGGGATTGGTGGGGCGTGTAGTGGTGGGTGTCGGTATACCTGCAGCTTGTGCTGGAGTAGGATTGATAGGTCTGCTTGCAAATGGCGTGCTGCTCTGTATAGGTGGGTCACTGGGTGAGTGATGACCGTCAATGTTCTCCAACACTGCAGAGCTGAATCTATCCAGACCAGATTTCAAGTCACTGTGCACGCCACGTGGACTTCCTACAGATATAGTGAATACTAGTTTAGCTTGCATGAACATTATCAGATGATACAGCGAGAAGCGACAGGTTCGCATAAATCTTGGATTGAGTTGAGCTGCCAAACAAGCGAACGCATCTGTACAAGATGACGTACCCTCTTGAGTACCATTACTCTGATCTGCACTTTCAGCTGGAGTGGATGAACTACTAGAATGAAGGTCAGTGATGGCTGCTCGTGCTGGACACGCTTGTTTATCCAAGTTTGCGGTGAGTTTCGCCATGTCAGGCATAGTCTTTATACCATTGAGAAATGATTGACCTACAAAAAAAATGCTGATTGAGTTAAAGTAAATTAACCAGGGATAACTTTTTCAATTCTTCCGAAGTAGAAGTCCAGCCATCTCTCATTTTTACTCATTGTTTCTCACCTTGTGCAGTCTCGAAATATGGAGGCACCTCCTGATACCTCAACGCGTGTTTCCCATACTTCAATTTTGCTAACTCAATACGATCACGCTCCCATTCTGCCGGAGAGCGCTTCCATACTGGAGTAGGTGGAGGAGGACACTCTGCTGGGGTAACTGATTTTACGTACTCCTTCGATAAATCTAGAAAGAAGAGAAGTGGTAAGAGAAGAAAGTAGCAAATGGTACATGAATATACGGAACAACAGAAAGAAACATTTCAAGGTAGCAAGAATTCATTACTATCGATGTGGTGATGATGTGAAAGTCATCAGACAACAATTGTGAGTAGTTTACCATCTGTGACGCTGATCGTTCTCTCGATCTTCTTAGATTTCACAGCTAGTTCGTACTATAAAGTTAATTATAGTGAGTTTACTGATAATACGAACCAAATCAGCCAGTCACTACTCAACTGTCTCATCTTCATTATCAAATCCTTTAAAAGTTTACCTTGGTTGTCAGTTGATTGGCTCTCTCCACTTCCTCTTTGTCGCGCGACTCATGCAGCAGCCAGCCATCTGCTTCAAGTTGAAGTTTAGTGACGTAATCGCCATACTGTTGAAATGCCGCTGAGATGGTCTGACGATGAGTGATGTCTGAGGGCTCATATTGAGTTACATGACGTAATACTAGTACTCTTGGGCACGTGATCTGGGGTTTGACAGACAGTGACTTCTTCGTGTTTCCAATATTGAGAGCCACACCTGAAAGACATATTAATTTAATTAGTTTAATGTTATAACTCTGTCACATCTTTAAAACAGCTGCATTATAAGTCTATAGACTAGATATTATTGGTAAACGGATGATAAAATCTGCTTAACAGTTACATCACGAACAAGTTGTGACAGGAGAAAGGAACAAAACTTTAAAATAACTTAGGACAAGTTTTCACCCCACGATTCGTCTGAATATGACTTGTAATTAGAAGAGGAATTATCATGACTAAGGTTATTAGAAGGGTCAGGAGAAAAGAAAGTGTACACACCTGCATTGTAACCGAACTTTGGTCCAACTTTTTTGAACTCTTTGGCAGGAAACATTTTGAAGTCTCTCTCACGTAAACCAATTGGAATCAACATCTTCTCATCTTTCTCTTTCAGCCATGTCTTACCCACACCACCTAAAAAACAAATTATTGTGAATCTTGCTCAAAAAGGATTGGGATTATGGCTCATAGTGTTTAATGCTGTTCAAATCTCAGACTAGTATTCCTGTAATAATACGATATCTTTTTAAACACCAGAGATTCTTCTTAAGGAAATCTAACAGAGCCGTATAAGTATATCATTAGAGATGAAACCAAACGCATGTCTGTAGCTTACAATTGATAGAAATCTAGAACTGTAGGTTCAATTATACCTGAAAACGGTTTTAGAACAGTAATACCAGTGACACCAGGCAAGCCTTCTACGGGTGTTCTTAATACAGCAGTACTGACATCATCTGCTGCTGCTTGCAAGTAATTATCGACGTCTATATGACGTAGTAACTCGTAGCCAGTACCATCTCTACGCATCACGAAGAAGCGAGGAACATGAGGAGTATTGGAGGAAGTATTATGATTGAGAGACGGTTCACCATTCTCATCTAAGAAGGTGATATATTTCGAGTTAGTCGTACACTTGCTTGAGAGGCAATCACGTATAACGTTTTGCACACAGGTAGGATGACAAAAGATGATGTCAGAAACACTGATTGTTTAAACTTGATTTACCATGGTTTGAAACTTGAGTATTATCATTGTCAGCTTGTACTACTCTTATCTCGCCATTAGTGTACGCTGAGAAGACGTTTCCTCGTTCATCCAAAAGTTTGCAGCAATGTTGTGAGGTTGTGCTCATCAGATAAACACCTGGACGGGTTTCCTCAAGACAGCTCCGACAACTATGATCACACAGTTCCCGGGGAACATAAGCAATATTACCTTGGAAATGAAGAAAATGGTAAGACTGTGATAAAACATCTTTGATTTACCAAAAAACAGCCATGTACCTTTGAGATCAAAACAGAGTTTGGATGCATCACTCTTCTCAATAACACACTCTCCATTAGCCTTAGTTCGTATACTACTTCCATTGCCAAATAAAGTCATAGCAGAACCATGCTCAGTATCCATGACAACCGTGGCGAAACCTTCACATTCCACCTTAACATGCTTACATACATGTGACTCGTACTCAGCTTTCTCGCCAGTTTCCTGGTCAGCTGGGACAACCTCGGTTCGGACAAGGTCGTGGTACGTTGTAATACGAGTACCGTCCGAGTGCTCAACAATCTGTGTTCCATTAGGACGGATGACTGTGATCACGTTGTCTTCACGTGTCTTGTAAGTCTATATCAATGTAATTAGAACAATAAATATATAGATACTAATATTATTAATTTGCTAACGTTTTAAATTTGTTCAACCTAGGTAGACCATAAAATACCAGAACCGTAAAATACTTCTCACCTCATTGGATACAGGACAAGTAGCGATGGACAATTTGACTGCTTCAAGAAAATGTTCACCACCATCAAGACTTTGCACCAATCTTTCACCATCAGCTGTTACCGTCGTCCATTGTGCGCTGAGTCCTGACGAAGCATCACATTGGTCATCTGCTTCGTCATGTGCAGTTGTCAGGGGAACAGCGTTGTGTGCTTTTCGATTGGATGTTTGAATTTTGAGTTGTTCCGTGGGTGTAAATGACTTCTCTGGAAACATGGGGCAAGTACTGGTAGAACCATCTGGATGTAAGATTTTAACTGAGTTATCCAGCATCAACTGTAATGTAGAAAGATCTAGTAAGAGTGATTCTAGAATTAAACCAATTCATACACCAATGTCTTCACCTTGATAACTGTGCCATCAGTCTTTACAGATCGCGAGAGTTCCCGCATTGCAACCTTACCACGAGCAGCTTCGCACTCATGCATACCTCGTGACTTGAATGGATATCTTTGACGTACAATGACTCCGCCTGAGTCCTGGAAACTAGCGTAGTTCTCGTCATTGCGAAAAGATACATGCAAGCCATCGGGACAGCTGACGAAGATTTCATGAAAAGGTTTCTTGACCGACTCTTGTTGTTCTTTAAGCCTTCTAGGAAATGAGAGAGATCTCTTGACGAAGGATAGATACAAAAAACAAAGTAACTATGATGATATCTATAAGACTGATTTACACTAGCAAACAATCTGCCTGAACACGATGCGTTGGCACTACACGATAAACATTAAAGAAGTCATGTAGAGACTATGAAAATTCATACTACCTTGTCTCTTCCTCGGCGCGCAGTCTCTCCTCGTTTAGTCTCTGTTCTTCCAGACGTTTAGTTTCTTCGTCGTTTTTCTTACGAGCCTTGGGAGACGACGCTTTCGGCTGTGGACTGGCGTCCAACGGGATACCTACAGAATAGATCGTACACTATTACAAAATGTCACCAGTTCATTTTATGTGTCTGATCAATATATCTGCAGAGTTTCTTGTTCTTACCAGCAGTAGTAGTCTCCTTATCCAATCGTGCTTCAATCTTCAACGGTTTGCCTTGAGCTCCGAACCCACTACTTGTGATCACCATACCATCGTTAAGTTGCGCTACGAAAGACGCATGTGCACAGAATGTTGGTACAGATGCAACAGCAAGCTGCGACGCCATATCAATTTCCACTGCGGGAACATCAAGGTTGAACGATGCGCTTTTCTCGTTCGCTTCAAATTCACTTTTTTCAATGCCCTCGTCACCTGGTTCATCCAATGTCCCATCATCTTCGGTCTTCCCAGGATAGGCATCATGACTCCCAAGTGACTTTGTATTTGATAAAAGTGTAGTACCACTACAACTCATTTGCTCTGGTAAGATTTCCTTTAGTGGCTCAAGGAAATGTAGTCTGAGAATATCACCATTCTTGTACACTGACGTACTAACACTGCAAGCACCCCGCACATACTCTGTCTTTTCAACGCGAATCTCACCACCGTCATGTGGAAACATGGAAGATTGGACACCAGTCACATGCAACAGCTCATCGCCTACGTCATAGCCTAAAAAATTGTACTGCTTTTCGGCATCGTTTGCATTCACATCGTCAAATTCCGGTTGCACTTCCACCTCCTGGGTAATCTTTGCCTTACTTCCTTTGCCAGAAGTGGCCCTGCTTTTCATTGCACTTCCTAGCAGAGAAGAAATATAAGGAATTATAAATTTCCTAGAACATCAACCCCTAGAAGGAACTGAATAAAGCCAAAGTGAAAGGTAAAGATGGTGTCATGGAAGGTTCATCAATCAGTTTGTATGTCTAAGGAGTGTGGAAGAATTTATGTCGTCTAGGACATACCTTTCTTTTCAACTGCAGCGGAACTCTTCTTGCCACTTCTGGGTGTTGCACTTCGTCCACTTCTCTTTCCTTTCTTCTTTCCCTTATCTTCCTCCTCAGCTTTTAGAGCAGCGATCTCAGCTCGCGTTTTCAAACCGTAACGACTTCCAGTCTGCAGTGAAAGTAAAAATACTAACTAAATAGACTTAAATCAGATAGCGGTTCCAAAGAAAGCAAGGACAATGACGTGTGCACCTTGACTTCAACCTTAGGTGGCTCTGGTGTGACAGGAATTGGTGTGGGAGTTCCATTATTCTCTTCTTCAATTCTCTGCTGCTCCATATTCCATTCACTGATCATGCTGTCAATGTGCTCGAGATAGTTGCGGAAGCCAACATCAGAGAGAAGTCTCACGTTCCATGTGCATGTGTTGTGCAGCTGCTCACCAACAGGATTGTGATAGACCAGCAATAATGTGTCATCATGCTTGTGGTAGTATGAGTCCATGTAGGGATGAGAATGATGAGCGGCTTCCAAAACCTGATAAAAAAACATGGCAATAAAGCAATACATCTCAGACAACAGTTCATTGTGTACAATATAAATGGAAGTGATCAACAAGGTGGTTCTACCAGAAATTGTTAATATCAGAAAAATGACTTCTGAAGATGTCAATTACCTGGATGAAAGCAGTTTTATCAAACTCCTCAACATAACACCAGTCATCGAGGTTCCTGAAGGACACAAGATCGACTGCTGCGGAAACATGTGCTGCATCTCCACGGACCACACCCCCATCACATGCTACTGCATTACCATATGTGCTGAAGTCTGAATATGGATCATCCCAAGGGTTCTTGTTGGATTCAAGTTGTGCCTCTGTGACATTACTATCAGCATCCACAGTCCTTAATGGCATACCTGCATGAGAAAAAAAAGTAAGGCTCAAAGTGCTTACAGTTTGATTTCAGCCCTACCACCTCTTCAAGAGAGTGAAAGTGTACAAAACTTGTGTTATAGTATTTCAAAAGCCTGCAGACTTTACCTTCAAAGGTATATTTCTTTAAAAGATAGGAAACATTCTCAGCACTTGGAAAGGAGCAATATTGCACAAACTGATGAAATCTTGCACTTCTCTCCATAAGTTCAGTAGCTGTACAATATGGGAAGTGATCATGAGCTAATGGCATCATTGTATCCAACATGGCACGTTCTGTAGCGAGACTATCTAGAATGGATATGTCTTCCAAATAATGTAAACGCTGTGAGAGTTTATCATTGTATTCCAGGATCTCAGGCACATTGACTTTTTCACGTTTCTTCACATTATCAGCATCAAGAATTTCCTACAACACAATGTCTGTGTTAATTGTCTTGAAAGCTTGAAAAACTTTAGTACCATGTTTCAACCTTACTACTCACCTGCCTCTCTTCCATTGATAAAGCAAGTGCAGCTATTTTGGAATTAATGTGATCAGCCAGATCATTATCCAAGCCATCCTTTCTCACTTCCTCCAACTTTTCAAGAGGATTAGTATCGTCCACCATTGCAACAACCTTAATATCATGATGAAGAAAACATTCAATCATTTTTCCTGATAAAGGCAAAGCTTGCTTACTACTGTCACAATGTGACGACAGAGCATAGATTAGAAAACTCTGTGTTTATCTCGCAAACCTATGCTCTACTGATGTATTTATACCTGTTCCAAGAGACAGTGTAGTATGAGGGCCTCACTAATGCTCTCATCTGGAATGCTGTTCACCAGGTGATTGTAGTAACGCTTGTCAATCTCAACTTGCTGAGGAGTATCTGATAAGAATATAAAAATTAATCTCAGTGATAAGATGACAAAATGATGATGACAAAACAAGTGTTTTGGAGAACGAAAATACATGCAATGCAAAGAACATGTTTTTGATAACCACCTGCAGCAGCACATTGAGTCGTAGGTTGACTGTTTGACAATGGAGCAAAACTTGGTGTATGAACTGGAATGTGAATTAATTTCATGGCATTGAGATAACGTTCATAGTTCTTATGATGATCTAACATGTCATAACACACGTTAGCAATCTTTGTAAAAATCATTGTACCAAACTCGGTCTGAAACAAATGAAGATCAAAGTCAATGGACAAATTAGAGATATTGTATTAGTTTTCAACTTTCCCACCTGTGGTAGATTAGATAAGTAGTACCTTCTTTTCAGGAGCTATTTCGGGCATAGATTGATCACGAGGCAAGGTATTTGAGATGGTTACTTCATACTTGGCAATATCTTTCAATTTATGGCCAGTAGGAGCTCCAAGCACCAGCTCATCAGATTCTTTCCAAAATGCTTTCAATTCTTCCTCATCCCTGCTCTGGTCTCTCACATCATCTTTTCTTACCAAGTCTTCTAGATTCTAGCAAAAGTATATTGATAATCAAGTTTCAATCAACTACAAATCTCTCCTGGAGAAGAACGTTTGCTCAAGAAGAAAGAGATTCCACACATAGTTTCATGAGTTGTACATCAGTTTTGATCACTACCTGGAGGCCATTGTCATCTGCATCTGTGTGAATTTCTTCAGTCTGCTGCAAGGGGGATTTACTAATGTATTCATCTTGCTGTATTTTGATCAAGGCATTCACATGCACACCAATGTTTGCAAGGTGTTGTAGAATGGAGGCGATATGGAAATCATGTATGATCACATAATGTTGAGGACTGCCCTCTTCGTCTGGTTCATCATCTGAAAATAAAATAAACATTTCAAAGACACATTAACCACGGCTAGCTATGTCACTGTGCTCTTTTGCTTGAACAAAAATGAGAATCAACCTTGTATTCTTGAGATTCACAGAAACATTACAGAACAGCTAGCAAACCTATCGTCTTAAAATTCTCATCTACTTCTCCTCGTTTCCTCAGTTTTGTGTCCTTCTTGGGAGAAGGAGGCTTTTCTGCTTCATTCTTCTTTCCTCTTTTCTTTGGTGACTTGGATCTTTTTCCTGGACTAGCAGATCTCTTTTCTCCCTTCTTAATACTCTCAAGCCTTGCTTGCTCCTTAAAGAATTCTCAAGTTATCACAATGATGTTTTATTCAACAACTGAAGCAGTAAATATTTCCATACTTTTCTGGCATCTTCACGTTTTTCAATGTCTCTCGTCTTCAACAACAGTAATTTAAACTTGAGTAGTTTGGCAAGCAGTTTGGGTGGGACCTCTTCTTCTTGGTCGATGAATGGTTTCACTTGTTCACAGATCTCTACATAGTCTGGAAGTTTTGGTGCAGTTTTACCTTTGCCACCACCACCAGTCATTGCCTTTGCAAAGTCCTTCACCTACACCAAAACATTGTGTGCTAGCTGCCACCTACTATCATTAGTCTAGTTGTACCACCATACAATGGTACCATACCCTATACACCATAGTCACTTAACTATGCAACAATTATGAGTCAGACAAATTTCTACTACTAAGACGTACCTCTCTGTAAAGTTGCTCTTTTGATATCACACTGAACAACTTTCTGAGACCAGTGGAAATCACTGCAGAGCATAGATCTATCAAAACATTGTCTTCTGGTTTGTTTGACACAAGAAAAAACACGCATGTTTTCCAAGCATCCTATACGAAAGATAAAAACATACAGCAGCAACCCAAAAACTAATCTGGAATACATACCAGAACAAAAAAAGGCGCTGAACTTTGCAGAGCACAAGAAAGTACAAAGAAACAACAAAAGTGTCAAGTTGAATTGTGGTAAAGTTTGGAGTTAATACCTCATTAAGTACGGCTTGAATTAAGCCATTCTCCCATTTAATGATATCATGAGCTGAACCACTTTTTACGCGCTTTCCTTTCGACATTTTGCACCTTTAAAACAACAATCTAAGACATCTTAATGTTTTCGCGCTCCTGGCCGCCATCTTGGTTTGTTGTTTTCGTTTCCAAGGAAATCGACATAAAAAGAGAGACAAAACACCGCACTCTTTAAATTTGAAATCAGCCAATCAAACTTTAGAGTCGTTGAAAATATAGGCATATCATTGGTCCATCGGGACCTATCGTGATCTAAACCAATCATAATGCGTCTCTATGGATTAGAAACAAGGTTTAAATGCCTGGACAAATATTTTATTCATTCACACTTTTCACAGAACAAGTCGTGCTCGCGTTGTTGTTAAATTTGTGCCAGAAGTTTGGGTTGTTTCTGTGAAAAAATTGCGCAAAAATGCCTGTAGTTGGAAAGGAAAATGCCCCTAATCGCTTACGAAACTTTAAAAATATGGGAAAAGATGATGTGAGTGCAAAGATTGCATGATTTTTGTCACGAAATGATTTGGGTTCAACATTCTTGATTTGTCGTATTTCTTTCCAATAAACATGGTTTCGTTGGTTTTAGGAGTGCAGAAGACGACGAAATGAAGTCACAATTGAGCTGAGAAAGGTATTTCATCCCACTTTCATATCAAATCACATGAATGAATCGAGTCTCGGGTGGTTAAACTACAAGCTTCTAAAAACCAAGGTCACACGATCCATCCTTATTCAGCGTGGTCAAGAATTATACCTTTCTTACCTCTTTGTTGAAAAAAACACTCAAAGTTTTGCCCAAGTGATAAAGATTTCATACAAATGAAGTGATCTTCACCTATAACAAAATTATTAGAGTAGCAATACTTAAAAAGCTTTTCCTTCATTACATTTTTAACTGTATTTGGCCTATTACTAACATGCCACTACAATCAACCATCATAATAGAAGCAGCCACCTAAACCCAGCCATGTCTATACTCTAGTCTAAACGAGATGATCAAATCTTGAAACGAAGAAATGTAGCTAATGTTGAACCCCTACAAGAGAATAATCTACAGCCCATATCAGCTGCCCAAGTTTGTCAAGTACTAATGTCCCCAGATAGTACTCAGCAAGAAGTGTTTGCCGCAGTACAATCAACTAGGTATGGAAAAATATGAACTGTTTTCACTAGTCTAGTATGAAACTCTAGTTCATCTCAGTTCCTTTTAAAATACTTACAGGAAGATGCTGTCGAGAGAACGAAGCCCTCCAATCAATGATGTAATTCAGTATGTAAAACTCGACGTTTGAAATCAGTAGTTTCACTATTAGTTAGACCTTTGGACTTGGTTATTTACTTAAACTTTACCTTTTCAGGGCTGGTCTTGTCCCAAAATTAGTCGAATGCCTAAAACAAAATGTGTAAGCTGTTCATGATAATCAGAAAGTTTAAATAAATGCTCTTTTTAATGTGTGTGTTTATTCCTCTTCTGTTAGGGCTGATATACAGTTTGAAGCAGCATGGGCATTGACGAACATTGCATCTGGAACTTCAGATCAAACTTGGATAGTAGTTAATGCTGGTACATATCTAATTAATGTCTTTTAACATTGCCTTTCCCATAATTATACTAATAAGGACTCATTTTACAGGAGCATTGCCTTACTTTATCAATTTGTTGTCATCACCCAATGAGAAAGTTCGAGAGCAAGCAGTTTGGGCTATAGGAAACATTGCTGGTGATGGACCCAAGTTAAGAGACAAAGTGCTGACACCTGAATATGGTGTGGTGCAACATCTACTGAATCTAATTCAAAGACCTGGCTTACAGGTAATGAACTTTGCCATATTTCTGTAATCTTTTAAGTTCTCAAAACAAATTAATTCCTACTTTCTCACTAGCCTTCGTATTTGAGGAACATCACGTGGACAGTGTCAAACCTGTGTCGTAACAAAAATCCACCTCCACCCTTTGCCTCAGTTCAACAGCTTCTACCTGCACTGGCTTACCTGATCAACTACTGTGACACGGAAGTTGTAGCTGACGCATGTTGGGCATTGTCATACCTCACAGATGGACCTAATGAGAAGATACAAGTAAGTTTCACATGATTCAAGCTGGCTGAACAGACTGTTCACTGTGTGCTAGAGGTGAAATCGCTAATTAAACTTTACTTACTTTCTTAAGGCAGTTATCAATGCTAATGTTTTGCCAAAGTTAGTTTCATTACTTGGAGCAAACCAATTAAACATCTTGGTATGAGCTTGTATAGACACATGATGTCCTGTACTGAATTTCTCAACAAATGAGTTTATTCCACTTTCACTAGACTCCAGCATTGAGGGCAGTTGGTAATGTCGTCACCGGGAATGATTCTCAAACACAACATGTTCTTGACCTGGGAGCCTTGCAGTACTTTGGAGCATTACTAAAACATAAGAAAAATACACTTATCAAGGTATTCTCTCTCAAAATCTCCTGAAAAATATAGATTTGTTTTCTAAACTTTAATTTCAAATCAATTTATTTTTCTCAGGAATCAGCGTGGGCACTTTCCAATATCACAGCAGGAAGTGAAAATCAAATCCAAGTAAGAAAAATGAAGTGGAAAAGTCACGCAGATCTTCATGGGATGCCTATTCCTTCAAAACATGAAGATTTTAATCGTACTTTTAGGCTGTTATTGATGCTGGTTTAGTTCCACCGATCCTGCATATCATGGATCAAGGTGATTATAAAAGTCAGAAGGAAGCTGTCTGGGTGATTACTAATCTTACTTCTGGTAGTAACTTAGAACAGGTAAACGAAAGCAGAGTTATAGATATGATTATTTCCTAATAAAATATGAGGGCATGGTTTTATATTCAGATCAAATATCTTGTGAATGAATGCAAAGGAATTCCATACATCTGCAAGTTGTTAACTGTCAAGGAACCCAAGGTATTTTAAATTGCTGGTTCTTAGACTGAAATATGAAGTAAGAGGTGATGTAGAACAGAGTCTTGGACAATCTACAGACAGAATAACACTGCAGTACTTTAACAGTTGTTTTTGTTCAGTTGATTGTTCTATTTGATTAGGTGATCATGGTTTTACTGGATGCATTCAATCATATCTTGGGTGTAAGTATTGAGAAATTGTTGGAGGCACAATTAACCACATATTGACCATATATTCTCCGTACCTTACAGAAATGTGAAAAAATCGGTATTCTTGAAAATGTTACATTGCAAATTGAAGAATGTATGGGTCTTGATAAACTTGAAGAATTGCAACAACACGAGAATGAACAAGTCTACCAATTTGCTCAGGATCTCATTGACAAATACTTCCAAACTGAGGTAATGATAAGTAATACAGCATTCAAGTACAAGAGATGTTTATCAAATAAAAGCTTCCTTTACTTACAGGAGGATGATTTAACAGTTGCTCCAATAAATACTGATGATGGTTCAATGTTCCAGTTTGGCCAACCTACTTTACCACAATCTGGATTCCATTTCTAAAAAGAAACTCCCAAGAACAACTCATGGCAGATTTAATTTATTGTCCACAAAAATATTTTTGTATATAGTGATGTTAAAAATGGTTTCTGTACACAAATAAATCAACAAATATATTAGATAGAGAAAACTATAATGGCAAACTTTGTGTTCATTGTCCAGTGCCACGTTTGTTTATAGGGTAAAAGTTTTGTTCACTACCAGTGGCCAGTTCTTAAAAAGCTAAAAGCTGATTAGCTTAACCTTGGGTTAAAGTAAATTGAAGTAAATTTTTAACTGCTTGTTTGACTTGGAAATGTTTTTGCAAAAAGCTGATCTACATCTATTCATGAACAACTGTTCCCAGAGCAGTACAGTACATTGAGAAATGTGGTAACTTTAACTAAATGCTGTAACTATGGCGTAACAGTTTGATATAGTAGGGATAAACCACAAGGCATTTTGCCTTTCTCATGCAGAGTGAAAGAAAGGGCAAAAAAGATGATGGTTTCATACAAGTGGTTTTGCAAAAATCACGTAAGTCCAGGCAACTTGAGCAATTTACAACTATGTTTGCATACAGTTCACTCTTTACCACGCTGTCTTTGTATACAAATAGCTCATTTCTTTTCATCCCTAAGCATCACTTCTTCATTGACTTCCTTATCAAAGCCAATCGCTGAAATAAAATCACAGAACACATGTAAAAAAGGCATTCAAGATACTATCAGAGCTAAACTGGCGAACAGCTCCAGATAACAAATCTCCACACCTGTTTATGAGCCTCTGTTGAACCAAGTTTCTTAGACTGTTTGAAATCCTCAGTCCCATAACCAGGAACCCACATGTTCCAATTTCGTTCTGAAAGCAAAACAGAGCTAGCCACTTCAAAAACAAACACACATTTAAGCTGCAGATTATGACATAATAATAGACCTACCTAAATGCATTTGAATGTCGCGAACTTCTAAAGTGTTTGACTTGCGATGCTTTGCAATTTGACAAGAGGAATTAACAATACTTTCAATAAAATCATCAGCAACTTGTAGCAGTATCTAAAAAGTCAATAATATAAATTAAAATCAATGCTATGCATTTCTCAATCAACAACTTTCTAAAACATACATCTTCAACATCCTCATCTAATGTTGCTCTGGGATCAATCTCTTGCAACAGTTCTTGTAGTCTTTTTCTTGACAACACCGTTGGAGACTCTGCATTCAAAGAATCACTCGAATGTAGGCCTAGAGGACAACCAGATTTTTAAGAAAAGTTGCAATAAGGAATTTGTGAAAGATTTCAAACACACTCATTTACCTTGACTAGCTTGAGCCATCTTCGGAGCGGCCGAGATAGGCGCCTTCAAACCCTCACTTTGTTGAACAATATTCTTGATCTGTGTGGTGGCTTGAACTAAGGTAGGTTTGACTTGACCACTAGCAGCTGAAACCTGAATAAAAGTTGGTTTACTCAAAAAGAACATTGTGAGCAAAACTCTTGGTAAAACTCGAAACACTACACTTGAAATTATGAAAGAAATGACAAGGAAACATTACTTGAATAACCATGGGAGCACCTTGCGCTGTTTGCTGAATAGCAATGCCATGAGGTGCAATTGGTCTTTGCCCACTTATAGTATGTTTCTGAGGAATATTCACAGCAGTCAGCACATGACCTGCTGGTGCCTGATGTCCAGGTATTGATGCAACCATCTGTACAGTTTGAGAGTGACCACCTAGACAAGCAATCAAACCAGAATTTCAATGGAGGGAAGCAAGTAGGCAGCAATAAACCTCTATCAATATCAATTAGGATTCTTACTGCAAGCTGGAAAAGAGCTGTTCAGCTAAGATTGACTATATCAGTATTCGTTTGAGGTATACACCATGTATATTTATTAGTGCAAAAAATAAATATACATGCACTAATAAATATACATGGTGTATACCTCAAATGAATACTGATATTGTTGTTTCACCATGCAAAACTACAAGAATCTTATTAAGATTGACTAGTTACCTGGTAAATTCTGGACAGGCAAGACCTGTCTCTGCAGTGTTGGGTTAGCAACAGTCGTAAATGTTTGTCCACTAGTGTTTGGTTTGATGTGAATCTGAGTAGTAGCTGACGATACATGACCTTGAGGATGTTGAGCTAAAAGTGATAACTGCGACAATGATGATGATCCTTTATTACCAATAATTGTAACCTTTGATGAAGATTGTGATACAGGATTGTTTCCATGCATTGGATTGGCTAATGAGGTTGTGATAGCTTGCGGCATCAGCACTGCACCCTGGGGTAACACTGGGGATACGCCTCTGATATTTGATGTTGCCATGACAACAGGCTGAGATGATGTTTGCACTTGCATCGGGCTTGGAGAAGACATGATTACCACAGGAGGACTAGATCCAGGGGGTCGCTTCAGATACTAAAACAGAAGATGGAGATTTTGGAAAGAAAGAAAAGATTTCTTAAAGAGAAACTAAGTTTTGTGTTCAATTTTTCCAGATTTTCTCACTTTCAAAGTACTGCAGTTGTACAAGTATAACTTTTAGTTAAAATTGTGTCGTCAATACTGCATCAGGGCACAAAGTTAAACCTCTCACCTGTGAAGAATCTGATGATCCAGGGGCTTTCTGGAAAAACATATTATACTGGTTGATCTTTTGTTGTTGTTCAGGCGTGTAAGGCCCTGGGCCAAATGACTAGAAAAATAGATCAGAACAGCTCAGTAATTGAGGAAAGGTGATACATATCCAGGGGGGCATCACAACATCCAGGGCAGGGGTGCATATATTATATAATACTTTCATAAATATAAATTAAGCTAACACGTACTTTTTCAAACTAAGAAATATACCTGTATTTCCAGCTGTAGTTCGTGGATTGTTTTAGGCTGCGTTCCAGTGTTTATTTGAGGGGAAGCCATATTAATATCAAGCAGTTGTTCTGCTCACTTCGCGCCAAAAATACTCACTTTCTCGTGCTAAAAAAATATCAATAGCACTTGTTCAACACCTCATTCTTCTCTGTAAGTTATATATTCTCACATTACTCAAGAAATTTAACCATTTTCTCGGTTTTGTGAGCAATATTCCCATCACATAGTTGGGGAATATTTTTGAAATATCAATTCTAATTGTTTGCCCCAGACTCTTGATCGAACGCGCGATACTTTTTGTCTAGACAGTAGACAAAAATTAACTAAATTTCAAAACAGTTCTATGAAATTTAAACTTGCTTGATCATTCTATAAATTCTACTGTATAAACTGTGATCATCCATGTTTAGTGTTTAATATAATGTCTCGGCAAAATTCAGCGAGAGCTGATGGCAAAAAAGTTGTAAGTTGTTCATGTGTTCCATACGTATATAAATACAGTAAATGTGTATAATTGTTGAACTTGTGCGCCTAGAGTTCTGAGTTATTTACGTTGACCTATGGTGCATTGGTTGCTCAGCTTGTCAAAGATCATGAAAGCGATGAAGCAGTCAACAAAAAGTTAGATCAAATGTAAGTTATCTGTTGTGATCGAGTGCACTCCACTTTATTATTTGACTGACACCAGACAATTTTATCACTCTTTGACTTTCATTAGGGGTTACAATATTGGGGTGAGGCTTATTGAAGATCTCATTGCCAAAGGAAATGTCAGCAGATGCCATGATTTAAGAGAAACAGCAGACGTTATTGCCAAGGTTCAACATTATTAATCGTAGTAACGACTTTGCTAACCATACAAAATCACATAGATGCAGCTCATATTCAGTATGATCAATATTCTCACCTTATCTAGCTTGGTTTTAAAATGTTTCTTGGAGTGACACCGTCTGTATCAAAATGGAGTCCAGCAGCAGATGAATTCTCATTGATGTTAGATAACAATCCTCTGGCGGAGTTTGTGGAATTGCCATCTGGTCACGAGAATCTCCGCTACTCTAACATACTGTGTGGTGTACTGCGAGGAGCCTTGGAAATGGTATGTTTCTTTTATAGGATTTTAGCTATTTTTCAACTCACATACAGCTTTGAAGACCCCAAAGCATGGCATAAAACAAAGAGATACAAGTAAGATACAACAGTCTCTACAAATGCATTGGTGTGGCTTATTTTTTCTTGTCACAGGTGCAAATGGAGGTTGAGGTTAGTTTTGTCCAAGATGCATTGCAAGGAGATGACACTACTGAACTAAGAGTGAAATTTATTAAGAAACTAGAAGATGCAATACCAGCTGGCGAAGAATAACAATCCCTTACACAAAAATAATGCTAGTTGTCAACCTTACATGTATAACAGTTATAACTTGAGATGAAATTCACCTGCATATTGTAGAACTGATTGAAGCATAATAATTGTTCGTAACTTTAATCTATCACCAATTAAAGCTCAACAATATCCCAAATAGTATCATTCACAGGCATTGCTCTAAGCTGTTTATCCAATGGCAGATTGCACTCAGCAGTACTTCAATAAATATGCATCCTATGCTCCATGAGCTACCTATACACTTATGTACACAAATATGTACATTACTGCTGATTACTGTCATCAAAACAATAAAATTTCTTATTAATTAGTATGTCCCTGCCTACATGCAGTGTTTTTAAGCAAGTGCTTTGTGAACTGATCACACAAATAATACATTACAAATACTCTACACATAGCATTCTCTTATAAATAAATATATATTATATACTCTGGCAGTTTACTTGATATCACCTGATTTCACCACTCTCGGCTTTTGCTTGCAAGTCGTAGATTACTCCTACAATTTCATCTCTCTTCGTCTTCATTTCGTCCTGAGAAAACCAGTTGTCACGAAGATCAATGGGAAATCGGTAGTCGCCGACTGGTTTCTACACAAACATACCAAAATTTAAGTGAACATGTTGATATCTTTGTATACACCAGTTACAACAGTAAAGGTGTAACCGAGACTGCAATAAATCAAAAAGAGATGACTCTTGTTCAAAAGTCCGCATCAGTACTGCTGAAGCAAAGTCTGTTCATAATTCACAACTAACCGTAAAGAATTTCTCAAAATATTGTAAGACATACAGCCCACAATCAGTATAGTTTTCTTGATAAGGAATCTAAGAACATGAGAAACATACATCTTAAAAATATAACTAAGGTCTTACAATGTTACTTTTCTTGTTTAATTTAAAGTTTTACCATCCGTACCAGTAATTGCTCAATAATTGGTGAGAAGAAGCATGTATGACTTCCCTATGCATTTGCATACCTTAGGATAGCCCGCTTTCAATGTATCTTTATTGAAACTAACTTCAACACTGTCATTCCTTCGTTCCTTCCATTCATAGTTTAAATAACTGCAACAAAGAAAACACAACTAAATGCAGTGAGAACATAACACAACAAATATGATCATGGTCTTAACTTAAACATAACAGTTACTTTCTGAAATTTGACACCACTCCATTGCGTCGACTGCCTCCAAGTGAATCAAAGATTAATATACAAGGTCTAAAAAAATGTTACAACAGTTAATAAGAATACTAATCTGACAAGAAATAACTATTACTGGACAACAGGAAACAGATGTTTACGAACTGATAAACTAGTTACTACAAGTGTCAATAGAATTTTTATTTACCTTGCTTTCAATGGGCCTTCGTTTTGACATCGTTTCTTTCTATTTAATTTCTTGCTACTCTTCCTGGCAATATCGATCAAACTCTTATCAAACTCTTCATCATCACTTTCAGCTGTTGGTTCCTCACTTGCCTCCTATGGATAAGAGTACAAAAAGTTATAAATAATGCATGCACACATATTGTATTCAGGTGGAGTGGAATTTTCTGTGTCTAAACCTGAGTAGTATCAAGAGAAAGTGTATCTTCTTCATTATTCTGGGTTTCTGTCTCTCCACTTTGTTCAGCCACCATCCTTGGATAACAGATTATCACCAGGAACCAATGTGAACTAATATAAGACAAGATTTAGTGCTTGGGTATCTTAAAGCGGATAAATTAGAATTTACAACAGTTTCTCCCGCTCACTTTTCATTCACAGGAATGACGATA
>JAOBYK010759770.1:0-10800 GCA_025434845.1 Phenganax subtilis
ACTCACTAGTCCTATCTGGCTCCCCACCATATATATGTACGTTATTGGGTTGACGTGTAATTGTGGTGGTGCAGATGCGCGCATTGCGCATGCGTAGATAAAAATTTTACAAACTCGGTTTCAAGGGACGGAAAAAATTTTTTCAAACCGTATTTCATCTGAAATCATTATTTTGTTCCGTTGGAAGGTTGTAGATAGTTTCAATCGACAGGAAAAAAATAATTTATTTCATTGAAAAGTAGAAGTGTCGTTTGGTAGAATCGAACTAAGGAGCTCCTTTTCCATAGCCGAAGTTATGTTCGGTGTAGAATGAAGTATTGACGTTATACATGGTATAGAATGACGTAAAGCAGTACGTCAAGGTTTGAACATGTTGGTGTATTAAGGCCATTTTCCATTACGGCCGTTTTGGCCGCGCGGGCGGAGTGCACAGTGTGTCCGCCCTTGATCTTGCGTACACGGAGAGAAAGTTTAATTACCTTTAACTTTCCTGGCGTTCACGCGGGACCAAGCGCCGACAGACAACGACAGACCATGTTCAAAACTGTGCGCCCCGCCCACGCGGGCGAAACGGCCGTAGTGGAAAATGGCCTTTAAGGATATTTTCTATCAGCGCCATATTGGCCGCGCGGGCGATGCGCACAGTTTTGAACATGCTTTGTTGTTGTCTGTAGGCGCTTGTCCCCGCGTGCACGCCAGGAAAGTTAATTAAAATTATTTTAATTTTCTCCGCGTGTACGCGAGATCAAAAGCGGACCACTCCCAACAGAATGTGTTCAAAACTGTGCGCTCCGACCGCGCAGTCAAAACGGCCATAGTGGAAAATGGCCTTAAGAGTTAAAACAAAACTAAAAGAAGCGCAGTTAACTCGTTTGGTATTTTTTCACTTTTGCGTGGGAAAAAATGTCTATGCGTGTGAGCGTGAGAATATTTGAAAGGCGTGTGTCTCACGCAAAATGCGTGAGTGTTGGAGGGTCTGCATGTTCTTGGGATTGTAGCCACTTTTAAGTAGAGAAAGTTACCTTATTTCAAGGTCTATAATTTTCTTTAAGGTCTTATTAAAGAGATAGTACCTCTGAGTGATCCAGCTGGTCCAACCATGACAGACCCAGGTATTGAATGTCTTGTTGTAAGTGAAGAGACTGTTAATGGTGGTCATGCTGTAAACAAGCTACGTAAAGACGCTGGTTTGGATGAGATGGAGTTGTTCCTGATACAACTTGTCTGTGGAGAAGACAGGTGAAATTTGAGGTTCTACTTGTAATGTAGAAAGTGGTTGCTGATCTGTCTTTAATTCTTTGTGTTTTCTAGCCATGAAATGAAACTAAGTTCAACAGCTCGGAGACAAGAACAACTAGGTATGCTTCTCAGACCTCCAAAGCAACGTATCAACCAATCAGATGTGTACGTGATTGGACTGACTGGAGGGATAGCTAGTGGTAAGTCAGCTATTGCTAAACGTCTTGAAAAACTTGGAGCAGGTATCATCAATGCTGATGTTGTAGGACATTCTGTATATGAGCAAGGTACTGATGCCTATCGTGAAGTATTAGCAAGTTTCGGTGATTCAATTTTGAACAGTGATGAATCTATTAATAGGCAGCGCCTGGGCAGCATTGTTTTCAGTGATAATGCTAAACTTAGGACACTGAATAAGATTGTATGGCCGCGGATTATGCAACAGATTAAAGAACTTATTGCTGAATCAGCATCTAAAGGTGTTCAGGTGATTGTGGTTGAGGCTGCATTGTTGCTTGAAGCTGGCTGGGATGAGATTGTGAATGAAGTTTGGGTGTCAGTGATTCCTGAGATGGAGGCCATCAAAAGATTGAGAGACAGGAGTGGTTTAGTTGAGGAAGAGGCAAAAAAGAGAATATCAAGTCAACTGAAGAATAAAGACAGAGTTTCACAAGCTCATGTTGTTTTGAGTACGTTATGGAAACCAGAATACACACAGAAACAGGTTGAAAAGGCGTGGAGTGCTTTGCAGGCTAGAATAACGCTATGAAAATTACTCAATCGGAGGAAAACACTTTTTGAAATGATGACTTGACATCGTAGTATATTGGTATCTTAGTATCTTACGCATACAGCTGAATGCTGTATAGTTACGCTATTTAAAAATTGTCTACACACCCATCAAAGAGCATTAATTGATGGGTTTAAAATACATTCATTTTAATATTTCATACTTAACACAAATTAAGTACAGTTTTCTTCATTGATATTATTGTTGAAGAAGCACAGAAGAAATAGTTGGCATCGCAAAACTTGCGAATGATTTAGCGAAGAGTGACTGTTTCTTAGCGCTGATGCAAACCTCGCGAAGTGATGGTAGTTTGAGAATGATCTGAGCAAATCTGTTCGTCTTTTCGGGATATGAGCACTTGATATAGTCTTTAAGGCAACAAATTGCTTGCTTTAAGTTTTCTTCAACTGCCTCGAAATTTCGCAGTTTGGAACAAGGTTCTATAAGAATGGTAAGCGAGGTTTAGTTCATGAAGCCCTTTCGACTCCACCCTTTCCTGAGTGACATATGAAGTAGTATATTATGTTACCTTGGGTAAATAGCAGAATAGTACTGAGGCACGCAAACTCTGCCATATCCAATTGAAGTGTCTGCAATTTACGAGCGTACATGAGCAGTAAACTGACCCATTGACCAATCACAACATGCGATTGGTAATCAACATGCCAAACCACTTCTTTGGCGAACACAACAAAACCTTGATGAGGACTGGAACGCTGGCAGATTCTAAATACCCAGAGTTCCAAAGCAGCTGGAAACAAGAAATACATTTTAAGATGAGGAGGTGTGTAGTTAGGTTTCAGTAAATACTATTGGATAACAGCAGATGCTGGTCAACTTGCAGTTATCATGGGACAGTATTAGTATCTTTTAAGACACTACTGAATCGCTAGGAAGATCAGCTTACCTTCGCTGAGAAGGCTAATTTGATCATCAACTTCCAAAGCGTTAAAGCTTGAGAGTTGTTTCGCCCACTTTATAATCATCTGTAATTCCTGAACTGCAACCTCCATCAAAACTTCCACAGTATGAAACTGGTAAAGATCTCGCATTGAAATTGAGTGACTATCAAGTCTAAATAATGAGAGATCACACATTTAAAGCGTTTCTGACTATTGCACTTCAATATTTGATGAAACACATACTTAATGGAAGGAACACAATCCGGCCTTGCTTGAATGAACTCCAGAATCATCTGAGATGAACCATACGTTTCTTGATGTTCTTTTAGAGTCAGTAATGACTTGATTCTTGGTCTGCCTCCGGGTGCTCTGTCTTCACGCACAGCTGAAAGGTTTACGACGTATTTTACGACAAAATTTTTTGTCCATGAATGAGCAAATTATGCATGACAATTGGTGGAACACATAGCTTACTTGAGAGATGGATAAAGTAAAGAATAGATATAAAAAGGAAATATATTATTAGGGATAAGTAATAGAAATACTCGTAACTTCTTACATATACAGAAAGAGTTTTTCCTACCTTCTTTCAGCATTCCAAGTTTGATGCATTTTTGAAAACGACAATATTGACATCTTATTCTGTTGCTTTTGTCAATAGTGCAGTCTTTCTCCTCGACGCAAATGTACTGTAGTTGTTTCTGTATAGTTCTTTTAAAGAATGACTTGCATCCTTCACAACTTTGCACTCCATAATGAAAACCTGACGCCTTGTCACCACATACTGCACAAATTCGAGTTTTCATATCCAGTGTCTTTTTGCTGGAGTACTCGCTAATATCTGAGATATAGAGAGAAACATGTAGTGAGGAATGAAGAGAGTACTCATATTACAGTCTAGAACGTTGAAATTTCTACTAGGGATAATTTTTACCCATTTAAGAACAGATTTTTCCAACTAATCCGTGTTTTCTTTATACCTTCCTTGCATATAAATTTACCGTAAGAAACTGTAGTATGAATACAGGCAGCTCGTTTTTAAGATGTATCTATAATGAACATGAATTGCGGGAGGTCGATCATATTACATGAGCATCAGATGCGAGCTCAGTTTATCAAAAAGGCAGCAACTTGCGACAATGTTCTTACATTGTTCAGCTGTCCTTTGACATCCAGCCGACTGCAGAATAATTAATGACGCTGAGAGATTCCGCGTTCTTGTTTGCAACAAAGAACTGTGTGTGTTATATCTTGAATAATGCAATACTAAAGACAATTTCAGTGTACTAATAGTTCTAATATAGTATTCGCTTGCAAATTTTTTTCAATGTTTGCTTCTGTTTTTCATTCAATAAGCTGCTGCGATCTTGCGTTTTAAATAGTTTAGGTGTTTTTAAGCTTTTCTCAATATAGAGCATGAAAAAGAGCTAATATAATGTAATCCAAAGAAGTCCGCGTGTCTTTTAATGCATTAGGTTCAGCTTTTTATTTAAATACGATTGTCTTAATGTGGGTTAAAAGCAAATTAGTTTCAATGCTTTTTGTTTAATGAAGCGGCCTTGCGTGAACATTGTATTAAATCTGCATTAATGGTTCTCGCCAATTGTTTGAATACACGGTTTAAGTCACGCATCACGACATGGCTCCAAATAAGTAATAAAACGAATGCTAGGTTTATGTCTAACACTACAGGGAAGCTAAAGTAAACTGCAAGTGACCCTGCGCTGTCAGCTAGCTAAACTACGCAATCTCTTTGCTATATTGAAACTTCCTGCTATTATAGAATTAAAGTGAAAAAGTTTTTCCTCGCTTCCATTGCTTGGTAAAATGGAAAAGCTATTGAAATCTTTTAATCGAAATGCTATAGTCCGTGAAACGTATATATGATAACCATAGCTGTGATAATAAGTATTTAAGCTATGTTTATGAAAAAGTTTCATTTCTTTTCTGGATGTCAGCTCTTCCTTGAAAGAAAGGTTATCCCATGGTTTTGTGGTAGAGATAACTTAACTCGATTCATCAAAACCTGTTTTCTTCTTTGCCCTAACCTCTCCATTACGAACTGCTTTCTCTGAACTTTGTTTGTTTATGCGCTCAAAAATCTCAATAGCCATAAAGACCGCTCTACTTCTCTTTGTTTCTCATGTTTACACAACATGCAGGCTTGAATATGACTATATATATTTTCAATTTTTGCTAATTTATAACGGCAAACACGTTTTCAATTTGTTAATTAATAAGCTATAAACATGTGGACGTTCTTGACGGAAAAGGAAGAAAATACTAACAACTTACTTCAAAACGTTTGAGAAGAAATTGTAGAAAAGATTGTTTTGAGGAAAGTTTGCTTTGAACTTTTTAGAGATTAAGGATGGAGACAAAAATTAGCCATGGCTTAAGATCAGATAGCCAAATGCTCAGGCAACTGAATGAAAATAAATTATTGAAATAATTTTTAATCCAAGACGAGCAAAAAGAAAAGACAATTTTACCTTGTAAGGTGTTGGAATCTTGAAGCTTTGCCATGTTTGAGAATGGTATCGTTTCTTTGAGCTTGACTTTTTGATTCTTTCGAGGTGTGTTGACGGTTATCTTTTTGGCTTCTGTTGTGCTAGCGTTGTGCACTTGAAGCCGTCACTCTCTTATCTCTTATACTCGACTCTCAATGGCTCATGATGATTATTAATGGCTGATCATTCGGAACAGCTGCTAGTTCTTGTTCACACCGACAAAGTGAACCCTCGACGTTTTAATTAGAAGCGATATGCTCTTATAAAATGTTGTTGATCAGTAAGGAACCCACGCATGGATTATAACCCAGGAGATGCTTAGTATATTTTATGTAGCTGGCCGCTTTTCACTTGACTCGAAAAAATTTTAGTTGATAAAAAGTCATCAACTTGTAATGATCATGAGGAAACGGTTAATTCTTTCATTATTATTGGGTATTCCATTACTGTTCTCAAACGCTTCACAAGCGTAACGGACACTAACGGAGGTATTGGATTACGAACTGTTGGTATACCACAATGCATTATGATTGCTACAACAGCCTATTAACCGTTAACTAAAACAAGTCAGAATTTGCTCTGCAACAGTTTGAGGACACTCAGGGACAGTTTGGGAATAGACCAAGGACATTCAAGGACATTATGGTCACTAATTCCTAATTGGGGGACACTCAGGGTCGATTTAGGGACACTCGAGGAAGTTTATGGACAATGCCCTGTTTGCGTATCTTGAGAATAATTTCGAGACGAAAGGGGCACTTTTGGGACGCCCAGGTTAAATGTTGGATCACTTGGGGACTATGAAAGAATAATGTAAGATTCGAAGATAATCTAGGGACGTTGCAGAACAATCCAGGATCATTCATGAGTACTTCAGGAACATTTAGAGGTAAAAGTTTTTGCATTGTTTAATATTAAAATGCATTGCATAAATATTGAAGTTTGAGAAGTAGGACCATTAGGTGATGAGTTTGAAGTATGTTTTTCGCAGTGCTTTGGAGTATATTAGTGCTTTGTACTGGGTTTACATGAAGTGTGGAGCAGCTAATGCAAAGCTTGAGATGAATGTGGGACAACGCCCCGGAAAAACTGGTCGTTTTACAACTTTCTCGCTCGTGATAAGCCACGCAGAAAACACGCGTGCTTTACACTAGCCTCAGGCTTCCTTTCTTCGCGGCCGAGTTGCTAAGGCGGGAAAAAGAAAGTGAGCAAACACAAACTGAGTAGAAAACAGATTTGTTGGCCTCCTATTCCTAAAACTCGCTCATGGATGGCTGAGCAAAATTGTAAGAGAATTCCTTGTGGCTCCCTTAAAGAGAGTAAAGATACGTTGAGAAGTCGTTTGTATGACAGCGCAGCCACTGCTCAAGTTTATCAATGTTTGGGTGCACAGGTTGTTGAAAAATGTTTGTTTTTATAATGATTAATGAGGAATTTAGGAATTATAGTACGTAAGAGTAACAGTATAAATATTGGAAAGCTGGTTATGTTTGCACTTCACAGGGTTTTTGCTTCGAAGCTTTTCTTCTGGTGGCCTAATTTTTCCTTTCAATAAATACTGGTGTAACCTTGTATAAACAGTGCAAATGTAAAAAGCAGAAGAAGCAAGCTTTTGAATACTCTAGAACTACAAGCAGTTTTGTGTTTTGTTGCAATAAACTTGTAGTGCTACTAGATAATAATAGGTAGATTCTCTACATATTTTTGTGTAGCCAAGAGTAAACCCTCATCCACCAGCAAGCTCACAATCGAATCAACTGCCAGCATTATATCGAGCTACTTTATTGAGAAAAGGAAAGCAAAAAAAGAGGCGTTCAACCCAAAATACAAGCACTGTTACTCATGATAATATGCAGGTTTGTTGCCCTAAAATTTGAGATAATTGAGGCTTATCAAGCTCAAAGTGAGCAGAAAGTAAAGAGCCCTGCTTGCCAAGTAAAATCACCTGGCTTCAGAAGGAAGATATATATAAGAGAATTCAAGGCACCTAGTTATTCATTAATGGATTGAAAAATGGATAAATGTATTTAGATAAATAAGACCCAGCCTGACAAGCTGTTATATGATGAACCAATTCTACCAGTGTCCTTACCCAAGTTGGATACATCATGTAAAAGAGTAGAGTTTGGTCCAGATCGGTATGGGGGTCTAGATGTTCTTCAAGTTATTCAGATTCTTAGAAAACGTTTGAACTGGGAAATGAACATTGAGAAAATAATTAAGGATGGCAATGGTGAACTATTTAACAAAATTTTTGGACAATCAGGGCAAAAACTTCGTAATGCTGTGTACCCTGCGCTACCAGATGATGGTGTCTTTGCTTATGCCAGGTTACGTAATTTTGGTGATCCCGTTGCAAGGTATAACCCATATGACTTGGTATGCATCAATGCTAAGGACACTCTTGACTTGAAACAGATGTTTACAGTGACTGCCTCAGCTGTGACGCAAGTAAGTTGTACATCTTTACAGTGTTATGAAACTTATGATATAGAATAAGACTAAAGGTTGTAACAAGAATTAGTGTTGTGTTGGATGTGGATTAAATGTTCCAATGAGAGTATGAAATAAGATTACATCATTTGATAAAGATTCTTAAAACATATGTAGAGCCTGCTTTATTTGTTCTTTGCAGACAAGAGAGAATACTGATGCTGATCTTGTGTCCATGCCCCGCTGGCTTTACGAGAGAAAAATGTTCTACAAGATATTCCATTTACCTGTATTCTCTAGATTTAGGTATTCCCTTTGTAGTTTTTCTAGTTCGCACTGCTGCGGTAGTTGTAAAATTTATTTATTCATAAATTGTTCATTGCATCAGAATTTGGAAAGCATTTACGACTTGGAAGAATTACATACGAGGATCTATGACTACTGAAAACAGGTTAAACAAACTCTTAAATATTCTGGAACTCTTCATGCTGGCTCTTTTTAGCATTTTAGCATAAAGTGTCAAAAAACTGCTTGGATGTTGATCCTATTGTTTTTCATGTTTAGGCAGATTTTATATGAGAATTTATCCATTGTTGATGATGTTCTGCAAAATTCCTTGCTCAAGATTCGCTCTCTCTGTGAAGAACAATGCAGCAGCCTAAAAACCAAGCCAGCAAAGTTGTTCTTTCTTCACAAAGCATTTGGAGCAGACACATTGACTTTGGAGCAGTTTGTGGCTCAGTGTTATCATCAGGCTGAGTATGTGCAGGTGCAGTTACAGGAGTTGCGAACTACCTGTCTATCCCTTACTGCCAATGCTTGCCAGTGTGTGATTGAAAGGCACTCTGGGTTACTCCAGTGGATCAAATCAGAATTAGGTAAAACTGTGTTTTTATAGGAAAACTTTTCAAGGCGAATCAGAGCTGCAAATGCGACTGTTGGTTCATATTTTTTCAGATGTGAAGCCAGCTTACATCCAGATTGCACAATGGCGTTCTGTGCTTGCCAGACTCTACACATTCGTCCGCAGCGTTGATTTTGTTATCCTAGAACTGTTACGTTGCCTGGTTGTGAATGCAGCAAGTGCTTTGCTTGCCAAGATTCAGGCATCATCGCAATATCCATGGCAATCTGATGACAGCACTATATCATATGAAGAAGGTCCACCAGCAGTACTGATGGTCAAATTAATGTTGGCAGTTCCTGAAGATGAGGAGGAAAAAGATTCATCTTCTCTAAGAGAGCAAGGTGCAGCACTTGGAGTTTTGTTTAAGACTATATGCTATATCATGATGTTGTTTTACAGTTGTACCAATGCTCCTGCTAGAAAGAAAAGCACATCTAATCCAAGCTGTGGTTATTCTTTAGAAACATTGGATAGCCCTGCAGCTGAAGGTCAAGACAGAGCGTCTTCAACAAAGTGCTCTCAGTCTGGGAGATCCGCATCTGCAGCGTCCCAGTCTAGTGTCACATCTAGTGTTGTTGATATTAATCCAAGTGCACAGGTAATACCACTGTTAATGTTTGAATAGAACATTTTTGAATTGATATATACTTCTTGACTATTTTTAGAGTTTCATCAGTGCTATTCATGGAGTCTTATCTAAGTTTGAAGAGATTGTATCATCATATAATAGTTTCCTGACAGCAGAGAGTATCAAGTCTTTGGTCACTCCACCTAGCACTGATCTTGTTTATGTGCTCAGACAGTCTGAAGTGAATGAAGATTTTTCTGCGTTGGAGAACTGGCCTGATGTGCTATTGATCTTTGGCAAGGATCCTGATTATCAAAATACCATCACAAGTTTGATTACATTGGTTAATGAAGATATCCAGCGCGTACAAGCTTACTCTGAGGTAATACAGCACTTACATATATAATGACTATCACCTTTTCTCAACTTGGAGCACATGCAGACATTCTTGTTCCCACTGTAGCTGTTTACATGTTTACAGATTTAGCCCTTCTGGCAACAGTTGCTGTTGTGTTAAAACTGAGTTTCTGAATATTTCAACAGACTTATAAAATCTTTTGTCGTATGGTTGATTTATGTCGCAGTATTGATGTGGACGCCTCGATGAGTGTTCAAACCTGGGCTTATGATGAATTTCATTCGACATTAACTAGACATTCTGACCAGGTCGGTTAAAGATATACATAAGTCATATGATTTGCCATGTCAATCACAGTTGTACAAAGATAAAAATTTTTACATTTCTTCAAGATAAAATTAATGCAAGAAATGGTACTTAAAAAAAGAGTTGGTCTCTTCATGGTTGAAATGAATTCCTTTTGTGAATCCTGTTTACCTTATCCTACCCTAGTCTTAAAACATGTTCATCGTCATTTACCTATTGTGGCTGCCAGGGCTAATAATCTGCTTTTAGATGTCATTAAGGTAGAGTACAGAAAGCTAATCTACAGTTCTGTATTTGCGTCTGGTCCTCTGTCAATTGCCTGCAATTTCAGGAAGAATATTTCAGAGAAATCCTAAAGTGTTTGGCAGAACGATTATTTCATGAGTTATAGTTGCTGAAGGATTTATTTCTTGCAGAAATACTACAAGAATTTGGAGAAATTTCCTGCATCAGTTGAAGAGTTCATGGAGCGTCTGAACCTGCAGGCAAGAGTTGTACGAGAGTTGCCTCAACTTGAACAAGAGTTTATAAAAGTGAGCAAGCTGTACTCTTTGGTTGTTACTTACGAAGTCTATGTAGAGCCTATGGAAATGGCATTGTATCAGACCTTGATGCCAAGCTTTTATAGTTTAAAGGTGTGTATTTCTCTTGTAATATTCTTAATTGACAAATTAAGTTATGCCTGGAGTCTGCAACAAGGCAATACATTCCTGCTACAGTCCACGATGTTGTTCTGTGAAGCAAAGAAGGATGAGAATATTATGAAGTTTTCCAATGAACTCGAGAC
>JAOBYK010759770.1:10900-27494 GCA_025434845.1 Phenganax subtilis
CTGCTACAGTCCACGATGTTGTTCTGTGAAGCAAAGAAGGATGAGAATATTATGAAGTTTTCCAATGAACTCGAGACTCTCATCAGCGATGTTCGTGTTGAACTGATTGGCCTGAAAAACAAGATCAGATCTCCAAGGTTGATAGATCCTCTGAACTCATCCACAAAAGTCTTGGAGAAACTGACAATGCTTGGTGAGGAGTTGGAGACAATTTCAAATGATGCTGAGAATTATGCTAAGTATCAGGACCATTTTCTTGGGGCTCTGTCCACTGCAAGTCGTCGTAAAGTCGCTTATACGTAAGCTGAAGCTAGCCATATTTTATTTATTTTCAACACAGAGTCCCTGTGAAAGTATTCTCTTGTTGTTCCTCTACTTTTGTTAGTCAATACCTCAGCTAAGCTAACAAAAGCTGTCACAAGTTGAAGTGAATATATTGTTTTGACAGGAGAGCAGGTGAGGAAGAGAGAAAGAAAGATAATGCTGGAGCTTTACTGAGAGATGTTGCTGAAGTAGAACGTGATCTATCATTAAGAAAATTGTTGTGGAAGTCTTCTGATCAGTGGAAAGATCTTCTCCAGGACTGGAAGGGAAAACCGTTTGACACTCTCAATGTTGAAGAAATGCAGAAAACTATCAGTAAACTGGTGCAGACTTTATTCTTGCTGGAGAAAGGTCTCACACTTTTTTGATCAAGTCTGTAATTCAATTTTTCATCCTGATGTTGTTTCTCTGCTCTTGTAGGAGTCCCAGCCAACAGCATAGTGAGCCAGCTGAAAAAGGAAGTATTGGCATTCAAACAAGGAATGCCTGCCATAATCAATCTTCGAAATCCAGCTTTAAGGTCAAGGCATTGGGATGCTGTGCAGACACTTATGGAGAAGGCATTTGTTAGAGATGAACGCTTCACCTTGGGGAAGCTATTGCAAATGAATGTGAGCTTGCATGCAAGTATTATTTATCAGACGTCTGCAGCCAGAGTTGTCTATAAAATCTTTGTACTTAGGTGTTTCGTTACAAGGCCAAGATTGTCGAAATTTCATCCTTTGCAACCAATGAATATACTTTGGAGCAAATGCTCTGTAAGGTACAGTATATGTTTTAGGCTTGTGCAGTTAGTGGGAATAGTAGACTATTACAACCCGACCTCTATAAGGAAAGAGTGACTTAGAACTGGTAAAACGTCTCTCATGTTTGCTTTCATTTCTAAGGTAGTGGACTACTGGAACCGTACAGACTTCAATCTTGCTGTTCACTCTACTCGTGATATTGGTATTATCAATGGTGCTGATGAGATCTCTATTGCTCTGGAGGATAGTATGGTCACTCTGGCTAACATAAAGAGCTCAAGATTTGTTGCCCCTGTGAAGGTTACATACATTTTTTAGTATGTTTTGGTGTAATATTCCTCACAAAGGACACTCACCATCTGCTCTGTATAGGCATCGGTTGAAGAGTGGGATCGAAAGCTCTCATTATTTTCTCTCACTTTGGAGGAATGGTTGACTTGCCAAAAGCATTGGCTGTATCTTGAAAGCATTTTTGCTGCATCTGATATTCAAAGGTAAGAATAATTCTCAATGCAAGCTCTTTTATTTCTAAACTACTGAATGTTCCTTTGAGATTCTGTAGTTATGGTCTATCTGGAGAAAACTTGTCATATCTACCAGTCTTCATAGTGCATTTTTTTGTGACTAATTGATCAATTTTTTGAAGACAACTTCCTAATGAGACAAGACTCTTCGCTCAAGTTGATAGATCATGGACAGACATTATGAGACGAGTAGCAGACCGTCCTAATGCTCTTCTTGCAGCCACAGCCCCAGGTAAAAGAACCTGACAATGAACCATATTCTTTGCTTTTTATCAAAATCTGATAGCTGGGTAGTGGAGATAATTTGGTATGCTTCACTGTGCCCTCTAGGTGTGTTGGAAGTGCTGCAAACATGCAACACACAGATGGACAAAATACATAAATGTCTTGAGGTATGGGACAATCGCACCTGGGCAGATAGTAGTCTTAACAGAAAGCTAGGAAGATTTAGTTTTTCTTTTATTTCAAGGAAATGCAAACCAGCTTTAACAATTGTGTTTTACTTTTATTTTATGTAATTTGTACAGGACTATCTTGAGACAAAGCGGCTGGTATTTTCAAAATTTTATTTCCTGTCCAATGATGATCTCATAGATATCTTATCCAATGGCAAGAATCCTGAATATGTGCAGGTACACTTGAGAACATATTGTTGGTATTTGTCTTTTTGTGAGATAATCTGACAAGAACTAACAGCCTTGTCTTTTCTCAGCCTCATCTCAAGAAATGTTTTGCAAATGTGCATAAGCTGGGACTGAAACATCACTCGGGGTCCCTTGAAGTTCATCATGTAATTTCTGCTGAAGATGAGTGTATCGCACTTCAAAAGTAACTGCTCACAATACTCCTGTCATCCTGGATCAAGAAAAGCTGTACTAAACTAGGAAAATCAATTTATAATCAGCTATATATTGAGCTGCGTAATATCTAATTTTCTTTGGCTTTTGTTTTTCATTCAGAACTGTAAAGATTAGAGGTGCAGTTGAAGTTTGGCTGGCAACAGTTGAGTTGGCTATTTTCCGTGTCATAAAATTGTAAGTCTTCTCTATGGAAACACACTATATACTTCAGTACGTGGCATATCATCAAGCGTTTCTGCTATCTTCCTAGATTTTTAAAACAAGCAATATCTAGGAGTAATGAAGAATTCAGAACCTGGGTTTTGGGACATCCGGGACAAGTTGTTCTTACTATAGTAAGAATTATCTTCAGTTTGATTTCTGCATGAGGAGTGAGACTGATTTAAGACCTACCTAAGTTAAGAATTATGTTTTATGTTCTCACTGTATTTTCAATCACTTTCTTTAGTCTCAAGTTTTGTTCTGTCGAAATGTAGTATCATGCATGGAAAGCAAGGAGAAGTCTTTCGTGGCCTTGCAGGAAAAGCATTTGTCAACAGTTAATGTTCTTGTGAGTCTGGTCATGTCACCATTGTTGTTCAATCAACGACAATCTGTTGAAGCTCTGCTCACCATTAAAGTGCATGAGAGAGACATTTTGCAAAGTCTTATAGATGATAATATCCGTAATCCAGAGGATTTCCACTGGAAGAGGTATGATGATTTTTGATATTTTTCCTTAAAAGATGATTTAATTGTTTCTTCTACTTTTAGACAGCTGAGATATAATTGGAATGAGAGCAGTAACTCTTGTCTAGTAATGCAACATAATGCCAGCATTGAGTATGGTTATGAATATCTTGGCTGTCCATCAAGACTGGTCATCACTCCTTTGACTGACAGATGTTATCTAACACTGACTGGAGCTCTACATATTCATCTTGGTGGAGCGCCATTTGGTCCAGCTGGCACTGGCAAGACAGAGACTGTGAAAGATCTAGCAAAGGTGCTGTCTGAAGTTCTCAAGCTCTCATCCTTTCTTGCTTCTCTTATTTGGTTTGTTTATTTTCTAGGCTATGGGTAAACAGTGTGTGGTCTTTAATTGCTCAGAAAGCCTTGACTATAAGGTAATTAAAGCTCACTTGATTGGATGTTATGAGCAATGATAAGAGAAAGCAAGTTTACATTTTTTTTCTTACTTTTCACAGATGACAGGCAGATTTTTTTCTGGTATTGCGCAGTCAGGATCATGGTTTTGTTTTGATGAGTTTAACCGTATTGACGTGGAGGTATTGTCAGTGATTGCTCAACAACTTCACGCAATAAAGACCGCCAAAGACACCAAAGCTTCTTGGTTAGTACTTGCAGCTACATGGTTTCCAAAGGTCTCTCAGACTGTTCATTCCAACTTGGCACTATAGGACCTAGTTCTGGATTGACCAACTTATATATGATTTATCTTCTTTCATTATTACTGATCTAGGTTTGTCTTTGAAGGACGTGATGTCAGTCTTAGCCCTAGTTGTGGCGTTTGCATCACTATGAACCCTGGGTAAGTTTTCTTTTTTTGTGTGTTGCTTTTTATTGTTTTATTGCATTGTTCATATTGTTCCTTGCCTATAGTATTAGTCTTTATTGCTTCGTAATAATAGTCACACATTTCTTATTTTTGTCAGATACAAAGGTCGTGTTGAACTTCCTGACAATGTAAAAGCTTTGTTTCGTCCCGTTGCAATGATGGTCCCTGACTATGTGCTTATTACTCAGATCATTCTCTTCTCCGAGGGCTTTGCTACTGCCACATCTTTGTCAAGAAAAGTTGTAAAACTGTTTGAGCTTGTCAGTTCACAACTGTCACAGCAGGTGAGTGGGACTACCGGGTAATACGACCAAGCGTCATCTCATGCTGCCTTGTACAACTTAAAATTGGTCTTGCAGGATCATTATGACTTTGGACTTCGTTCAATGAAATCAACGCTGTTATTAGCAGGACAACACAAGAGGAGTAATCCAAGGTACTCCTTGAGGTGTCTAAATGTCATAGTCATAGTAGTGACCTACATATATTGAATGTTTCTGTCATTTTCATTCCAGACCTGATAGTAGCATTACAATGAAAGACCATGAAGCTGGTTTGTTACTCAAAGCAATCCAAAGCACTAACTTACCGAAATTTGTCACAGAAGATATCCCACTTTTTGAACAAATCTTGGTTGATCTCTTTCCCAGCTTGGCAAAACCTCCTTTTCATGACCGAATCTTTCAGGTGAGAAGGTGATGATGGCAAGTGGTACACCTGGGACACACCTGTATCTTGTTGTCTCGTTGTTTAGAAAGCAATAAAGCTTGCTTTAGAAGAACTCAACTTACCTGAGTGTCCCTCACAAATAGAAAAAGTGTCACACTTACACAAGAATCTTCTCTCTCATCATGGTATCGCTCTGGTTGGTGCCACAGGAGGAGGCAAGACAACAATGAGAAATATCTTGAAGGAAGCCATGTCACTCCTACCAATACTGAACACAGTACAAGACAGATACTTGGCAACAGCAGATACTGCATGTGCTGCAGAGTTCCCTCGTAGTGTCACTGACATGAACAAAGATGAAATACTCCTTTCTAAGGTAAACTACTAGACAAGTTGGCAAGAGTTTTTTAGGTTTAGCAATGTTGTATTAACAGTAGAGTATTCTAAAGTCTTTGTTTCTGTGTTTGTAGTATGCAATTGGCAAAAGAGCTCAAGTACGAACGGCTACAATCAATCCAAAGTGTGTCAGCCTAACTGAACTTTATGGCAATTTCAACCCAAGCACGATGGAGTGGAAAGATGGTGTGTTGTCTAGTATCTTCAGACAGTTTTCATCTGAAAGTAACGCATTACTAACTTCTAGCCGTGCTCAGCGAGAGAAGGATCAAGTACATACACTTATTGGTAATTATACCTATACTGTTAAATTCTTGGTGTTTTGCTAGCATATGGATTCCTTAATGTTGTGTATTTAGGTGATGAAGAAAGTGTTCAGAAAAGATCAGTGTCTTCATCACTTTCAAATGCTCCATGCAGTAATGAAGATATTAGTTCTTGGTTTTGGATTGTACTTGATGGGCCTGTGGATACTCTGTGGGCAGAAAATCTCAATTCTGTTCTTGATGATACCAAGCTGTTGTGCCTGTCTAATGGAGAACGCATTAGCACTGGTCCAGGAATGAAACTCATCTTTGAAGTTGATAATTTACTCCATGCTTCTCCTGCCACCGTCAGTCGTTGTGCTGTAGTTTATGTGGTACATGCTTTCATCTACTGGAGATTCTGCTGTCTTCACCTCTTGATTTTGGAATTCTATTTTTTTAAGGATCCCAATGATCTTGGCTGGACACCATACGTGAAGACATGGCTTGCGAGACTAACTGATCAACACAAAGTATATTTGACTAGTTTTATGGCTTTGTCAATTGTATTTTGGCTCCCCTGGCTTTTTTATGACATCTTGTAGATCCTAACGTTTACTTCATGTTTTCAGATTGCAAACACAGGAAGAGACCATCTCTCATGGTTGTTTAATGTGACTCTTGACAAAGGTCTAGAGTTTCGACGTTCATTGCTACCAATGAATCAATTGAATCAAAGCTGTGATCTTAGTGTTGTGAAATGTCTATGTTCTATATTGGAATCTCTCATGCAATATCTTTGTGAAGAAGATAATATTTCCAACTCATCAAGCTCACCTACCCCTGAGAGTGATTGCTCTTCAACAGCTGACAGTCAGCTTTCTCATCAAGCTTCATCTGGTCATGTAGAACTCCTAAGTAAACTCTACTTGTTCTCATACACTTGGTCCATTGGTTGTCCTTTTGTGGCTCCTCTTGAAGATAGAGATTATCAGTACACTCCTTCAGCAAGTCTTCATGACATACGTAAAGAACAAGAAGAGAATGTTGATGTGAATAAAAACACAATGAACTGTAATCCATTTGATGGCTTCACACGCAGCTTGTTTAACAGCTATCCTGCCTTAGAGAAGGTAGCAGCAAAACATCCATACATATGCACAATTTCTGACAATACTTTGTTCCACAAACCGTTTTGTATGTGACATTCAACAATAGTACAAATTTATCTGAGGTTTATATTATTCCAGACGCTACCTCCAGCTCCACACAGCGTATTTGATTTTTTCCTGGATCTGGACACTGAACAGTTTGTGCTGTGGCAGACACTTGTCCCCAGGTCTGATGTACTTATTCAGCAATCACTTACTCAAAGCGTGGCTCTCACAGACTCCTCAACCGAAGACCTGACAGCTCTGAGTGAACTGATACCCACTAAAGATACTATCAGATATGAGTTTCTTCTATCGTTGTTGTTGCTCAATGGTGAACCGGTGCTGTTGACTGGAAATGTGGGTGTAGGCAAGTCTATTCTTGTTGAGGATGTCTTATTACATCTGTCTAGAGAAGGAGGTAAGTATACTCCCGAAATTGGGGCAGTAACATGATTAATAAAACCGTTGGTAAAGCTCATTGATGTACATTTAGGTGTACGCAGTGACACCATCCTGAATGCAGTGTTGAGATCAGGAAGCAACATGACTGAAAGTCCGACACATTTATCTAGATGTCACATCACATCCTCTGTGCGCTACTCCACCATGCAATGTTCGGCAAGACTCACTCCTTCCCAAGTCCAGACGCACATTGTCAGCAAACTCATGAAGAATAGACGATACAGTCTGGGAGCACAAGAAGGGTTCAAGGTTTGCACGGTCTCACTATTACTGTGATAAGGCTTGTCATGCTATATGCCAATGATCTTTGTATTTTCATGTCAATTTTTAGATCATCGTTTTCATGGATGATCTCAATATGCCTGAAAAAGATGAGTTTGGTTCTCAACCTCCTCTGGAACTTCTGCGCGAATATCTAGATCAAGGAGGGTTCTACAACACTCGCAAACTGCAGTGGACTAAAGTGGATAATGTGACTGTGGTTTCTGCTTGTGGACCTCCTACTGGTGGACGACATTCAATGAGTCCCAGAATAGTGAGGCATTTCAAGTAAGTTGCCTGCATAAGTTTTTTAGTCGGTGTCATATCTCAGTTTTTAAGCCTTCACTAAGATTTGAAATAACAAAAATGTTTTTTATAGTGTGCTATTTCTCCCTCAACCGGCTGTGAAAGCCCTGCATCGTATTTTCCAAGTTCGTCTTGGGCGTCATCTACAGAACCATGACTTCGTGCCAGATGTTCGTGAGATGTACCAGGAACTTGTGTTTGCTACTCTATCCGTGTTTTTTGTTCTCTCTGCTTCACTTTTGCCTACACCAGCCAAATCACACTACACATTCAACATCAAAGATGTTAACAAGGTATAGCGTGAAGCACAGCCTGTGACTGATGTGTGGTCTGGAAGCTTGGTCAACTTGAAAATGAATATATGTAGCTGTGGTTTCAACTGAAATGTCTGCATAATGTTTGATTGTGTCAGTCCTTGTTGAAGTTAAGGTAATCAACTATATTTTGCAGGTCATCAGTGGTCTCCTGCAAGCTCATCATCTGACTGTAACCTCTCATTATAACATGGTGTTACTCTTTGCTCATGAAGCCTCTCGAGTGTTTCATGATCGTCTCATCAACAACGAAGATCGTAATTTCTTCTTCCAAGTGCTAGAGGCTAAGATAGACGAGTGTATGCGATGCAAGATACCAATGGATATATTGAATAAAAAGTCATTGATATTTGGAGATTTTGCTGAAGTTAATAATCCGAAAGCCGAGCGACTGTATCGCCAAGTTAAAGATGGGCACTTGCTGGCACGAAATTTACAGGCATGATATATATTGATTACAGTATTGTTTTTTGTTGTTGAATTACATAGTTTAGCTTCCCTTAAAACAACATATGCCTTTCTTGGGGGGGGGGCTTACTACAATACACATACAGTTTTGTGCCAGCATAGACTTTCAAAAAAGTATTTTTCCCACAGGAATTTTATGACCGTCTGCATCTCTCTGATGAAAACTTTGAAGAGCACTTTGTTTTCTTTCGTCAAGCCATTGAGCACTTGTCCCGTGCTGCTCGGGTCTTCCGACAATCTTTAGGTCACTTATTACTGGTTGGTATGGGTGGTACTGGCAAGAGCAGTGTGGTAAAGCTTGCAGCGTACCTTGAAAACTGTGCGTTCAAGACTCTCCGTTCCATGTCAAACTATACTGCGGGAGACTTTCATGATGATGTGAAATGTGCTCTATTTGCGGCAGGAATTGATCGGAAGAACACTGTGCTATATTTCAATGACAAGCATTTAGTAAAGGTAACTTAGATTTTTAAAACCCTATCTATGTTAATGGAACATGATAATTGATATACCGAGGCTCGGTGCGACAACATGTACTTATCACATTTGGGTTTGGTTATCCCTTATGTACTCTTGGAGAATATACAGTTGTAGGCTATTAATGTATATTAATAATTTTGCTTTTCAGGAGTCATTTTTTGAGGACATCAGTTACATGTTAAATGGACGAGAGGTTCCTCAGATGTTTAATAAAAAAGACAAAGAGCGTATCTTCCTGAACTTGAGAGAGATTGCAAAGAGTGCAGGTGTTTCTGATGACAAGTCCACAGTCTTTGATTTCTTCAAACAACGAGCCAATGATCATATTCATCTTGCAATCTCCATGACTCCTTCAGGCTCATTGTTCCGTCACAGAACTCTTGAATACCCCTCATTGATCAATTGTTGTGCAATTGATTGGTATGATGAGTGGCCCAGTGAGGCACTGCAGGGTGTTGGGAACATGCTCCTACAATCGATGGAGTTGCCAGGTTAGTATATTCTTATGCTGTAGGTTTAGTGCACTTGTTGCAATCTAGAGGTTAGATTGAGACCTACCAGACAAAAGTAGGTATTTTGTGCAAGTAAACAAATCTTGTTTTGTTGGAAAAAATGTTTTCTTGTGTTTCACAGAAAGCTCAAAATTGACAAAACTATCTGTTGACGTTTATCGTACTTGTCAAGAGACAGCAGCGCAATTCTCAACAGAACTATCTCGACATTGCTATGCAACACCTGCGACCTATATCGAATGTATTCAGATGTTCAAGAAAATCTACGCAGAGAAATATCAGGACTATTTGAAGTACAAAGAACGACTTAAAAGTGGCATTGTGAAGTTAGATGAATCCTATGAGTTGGTGGGGAAAATGAAGCATGAGTTAACTAAACTTGGACCAGAGCTAGAGAAGAAAGCCAAGGCAAGTGCAACTTGTGTCGTTTGAATGCTCAATAGATGTATACCACTGACAGAGCACTACAACAGTGCTACTGTTCATCTACAGGAAGTGTATTATGCTGGTTTGTCTATGGTGATAATGAACCGAGTTCTGTTTCTACAGGATACTGAGAACCTGCTAAACCAATTAGCAAAGGACCAGGAGTCTGTTGATCAAGTACGTCATGTAATATCAAATGAGGAGGCTTCAATGAATGAAGAAGCAAGAAAAGTTCAAGAGAGTGCTAACCAGGCTCAAAGAGACTTGGACCAGGTCCTCCCTGCATTGCTTGCTGCTAATGACGAACTAGATACTCTGGAGAAATCAGATATCGCTGAGATCAGAGTGTATACTAAACCTCCTGGTATGGTCATGACTGTCATGGCTGCAGTATGCTTGATACTTGATGAAAAGACAGATTGGACTAACACAAAACAAGTTTTAGCAGACCCAGGATTCTTGAAGAGGTTGATTACTTTTGATGCAAACAGTGTGAGTGATAAGGTGCTTGCAAAGCTGAAGCGCTATACAACACATCCTAATTTCACTCCAGATCATGTCGGCAAGATCTCGGTTGCTTGCCAAAGCATGTGTCGCTGGGTGATCGCTTTAGATGGATACAGTGAAGTCTACAGAGTAGTGTTGCCAAAGCAAGCGAAATGTGAAGAAGCATTTAAAAACCTGCATAAAGCCAAACACAACTTACTTGAGAAGCAAACAGCCTTGAAGAATGTAGAGCATCAGCTGGAACTGCTGCAGGAGCAGTATAGAACAAGCCTGGAAGAATTAGATGCATTACATCAACGTAAACATCTGACCACATTGAGAATTGAGCGAGCGTCTGTCTTGTCCAGGGCATTCACTGAAGAACATGTGCGTTGGTTGGAGTCTTTCAACAGCCTGGAAGAGTGTTCACAAGGTTTGCTTGGAGATGCTTTTCTTTCCGGAGCATCCATTGCTTATCTTGGCCCTTTCACACAGGACTTTCGTACTCGGGTTAGTTTATACACCTTGCAATCTGCCTGTGTTACAGTGTTTAGTATTTTGCAGTTCCACTATTGAGTATGGCAACAGTTTCAATATTTCTAATGTTTTATCTAGATGTACTCCCAATGGTTTCACTTATGTCGAAAACAAGAGATTCGTATTTCTTCAAAGTTTGACTTTTCTCAGTTCTTAACCAGCTCGAGTGAGATCCAGAAATGGCTGAGTCATTCTCTTCCTCATGATGAAACCTCTATACAGAGTGCTGTAGTAGTCAAACACACTCGGAAATGGCCGTTATTGATCGATCCTCAGCAACAAGCACTAAAATGGATCTCAGAAATGGAACGAGGAAATGGAGTGAAGATTGTGAAGTCATCTGATGTGAATTGTCTTGCAGTGATTGAAGAAGCAGTGCAGCTTGGGAAGCCTGTTGTCGTTATGGTGAGTTGACCATTGCATCAGATATATTATGGGGAGTCTAGGATTCAAAAAAGAGTTGACAACTACATATACCTAACCAAGGATAATCAGCAGATGTTTTACCACCATTTAGTTTTCTCTTGACACAGGATGTAGGGGAAAGATTGGATCCTCGTCTTGAATCAGTGTTACAACGTCGTGTTAAGATACAAGATAATAAACATGTGATGAAGATCAATGAAACTGAAGTGGAATACAATAGCAACTTCAAACTGTATCTTGCAACACCCATTAGCAACCCAATGTTCTTTCCAGAAATTTTCAATCAAGTCACTGTGATTAACTTCACTGTCACCTTTGAAGGTTGGTTTGATACAATATTGGTTTCACAGCAACCAGCTGCTGTGATAGATAGTGATGTAGAAGACAACTGCCTCTGAGTTGAAATTTTTTGATTTGCAGGTCTTCAAGATCAGCTTCTGTCCAAAGTTGTCTTCCATGAACATCAAGAATTGGAGAACAAGTTTTCCTTATTGCTTGAGAGTATTGCAAGTGATCATGCAAAAATTAAAGCTCTGGAAGATAAGTGTCTAGATCTACTGCACAACTCACAAGGAAATATACTGGATGATGAAGAACTTATTCAGACCTTGGAAGGCAGTAAAAATATGGCAATGATGATACAAAACAAAGTGGATCAGTCTGAAGGTAGACACCTTTTTTCTAGCTGGTTAAAAATCTTTGTAAAATGTACAGTAAAATCTTGATTACTAAGTCTTATTTTTCAGCTGCTCAAAGAGAGATTCAGAGAACAAGAAAAGACTATCTTCCCGTAGCAACACGAGGAGCAATCATCTACTTCACTCTGGTTGACCTTCCAAGCCTCAATATCATGTATCAGTTCTCACTACAATGGTTTGTTCATATCTTTGTCTCATCTTTGTTGTCACCTCACCCTGCTGGTGAACAGTTCAGAGCTAACTCTCCTCTATTAGGAACTTTGCAAGCAGGTATTTCTACATTATCAACTCACAGCAACCGGGTATGCAAAAATAACTTTAAATGTTTTTCTCTCTTTACATAGGTACAGTTCAGCCATTGCATCGACTGACAAAACATAATCGCCGCAACATCAAGCATGTAAAGATGCAGAAATGCCAACTTAGTCTAACTGATTCATCTGAACCAGGACTTCAGTCTCATCTGATAATGCTTATTGAAGGAATCACAGAGACAGTGTATCGTCGAGTCACCTATGGTCTCTTCGCTAGGCACCGCACAACTTTTTCATTTCTATTATGTTGTAATATCATGAAGTACTGTACACATGATGGAGTGCCACTAATTGGAAATACTGAATGGAGCTTGTTTATCTGGGGTGCGTTGTCTCCCAAGTTTGGTGATGGCCGCATTGGGAGTCTGGAAAAAGAAGACGGAAACTTAGGTTGGCTACATTCACCAAGGTGAAATGAGAGTAACTCAGAAAGACTTACATGTTTCTACTTTACAGGAACTACTGGTGTGCATTATTCAAAGACGGGCAAACCACCATTGAAGTGGATCACTGCTGCAATGTGGCAGGAATGTCAGCAGATATCTTCTCAATTAACTTCGTTCTTTGGTCTGTGCAGTCATGTTGCACTTCACCGACAGTTCTGGCTTGATTTTTCCAGAAGTGATGATCCATATTTGTTTCTGGAGAAAGACCAGGAATTATGTATGTTGTGCAATGCTTTATTTAATGCCTGGTGACTAGCTTTGCTGGATAATCAAATAGTTTTGTAATCCTTTACAGCCAAAGGCGAAGGTGGCTGGACTCATTCAAAATTGTCACCATTTCAGCGTCTAATGTTAGTGAAAATTCTGTGTCCAGAACGACTGCTACATGCTGTACACACATTTGTTGAACAACACTTGGGTGCGCTGTTTGTCTCGGCTTCTCCGTTAAATCTCCAGGAGATCTTTGCTGAGTCTGACCCCAAAGTTCCCTTGCTGTTCATTCTAGCACCTGGTATGTCTTTATAACTGTATCCTGGGGTCTCGAATGTAGATAAAGATTATTTCAGGTTTCCTCCTGTAGTAACATTAGAGCAGTAAGAGATATTGGCTCTTACTAGATCTCTAGGAAGTACACTTTAGAACTGATAGAACCTCCAGAAGAGAGTCTCATCTGCTACATTTCGATTGTTTCCATTTTCAAGGTTCTGATCCAGCATCAAAGTTGGTGCGTTTTGTTCGTGATGTTCGAGGTAGTACATATCTCCTAGATATGATATCACTTGGCCGTGGTCAAGAAGTACGCACAGAGGACACTGTAACCAAATCATACAGACATAGAGGACATTGGGTCTTTCTACAGAACTGTCATCTTGCATCATCATTCATGCCTCAACTTAAAGAACTAGTAAGAAAGTAAGAACACCGTTGTTCAATTATACGATTTTAAACGTGGCAAGAGAGTTATCTTCAGTGTGTTAGCTATCTTTTGTGTACTATTCTTTCTGTTTCCCAAGGATTGCAGAGCCCACTGTTGCTGTTGAACCTTCATTCAGACTTTGGTTGAGTTCAGCTCCTGATAAAGGCTTTCCTGTTTCCATATTGCAAACTGCTACAAAGGTAGATGAACATTGCTTAGTGCATATATATTGGAGCACTGTGAAGATGTTCAGCATCATAGAAGCTCTCAAGCTCTCTCAATTTTTAGACTTCATCTTCATTTACTATGTCCAGTCATACTTCATTTCTCCTATATGTACTTTATGTTCCTTTCAGATGACAGTGGAGTCTCTACCTGGCATCAAAGCCAACATTTTGCAGTCTTTTGCAGCAGTTGGTGGTGCTGTGACTGTCGGAATCTTTGAAGACAATAACCTGGGACCTCATTGGAAGAAAGTCTTGTTTGGATTGTGTCTATTCAATGCTGTCGTTCAAGAAAGAAAGAAGTTTGGAGCTCTAGGTTGGAATATTCCTTACGTGTTTTCCAGCTCTGACTTAGAGGTATATCAGACAACTTGGGTCGATCATTCTAGATTCATAGAGACTGGTACAAAGTACATGCCTTTACTAGATTTCTTTGATTCCAGGTTTCCATATCCATGCTGCGAATGCTATTGACAGAACATAGGAATGTTCCTTGGGAAGCTTTGGTATATCTCACATCTGAAGTGGCATTTGGTGGTCGTGTTTCTGACATGTGGGATAAAAGATGTCTAGTGAATATTGTCGAGACATTTTGTTCTCCTGAATGCTTAGGTGATAGCTTCAGTTACACTTCGAGTAAGGTAATAATTTGGCGTAGCTTTCTTCCTGTAATTACATGGCAGCCTTATGGTAATTCTTAATGTATTTTTTTTTTTGTTTCAGGTATATCTTCCACCATCCATTGACATGTCATTTGCTGATTGCTGTGACTACATTGAAAGTTTGCCTTCGGTTGATCCCCCAGAATTGTTCGGAATGCAACCAGAAGCTAATTGGTTTTGTTTAAAACATGAAGCCGAATGTCTTTTAGATGATCTTAATCTCGTTCGTCCACAGATTGAAAATATTGCAGGGTATGTCTCTGTGAAGAACTGAAAAAATCTATTCTAAGTGGTGTGGATATTGTTCCAGATTAAAGTAGTAATAGAATCTTAAACAGAATCATCAGCCTTCATAATTATGTAGTTTATGTATTCTAATGTTCTAGGCCAGGGAAGACTAATGATGAGATTGTGCTAAGACTGCTGACTGATATTCAACAATGTCTTCCCATGAGAATTGGATCCCTTGACCAGAGAACATCCAGGCATGATCCTAGACATCCTACCAACACCTTGTCTGATCCTATAGATGACCCCACTCCATTATCATCCGTACATACTGTACTGAAACAGGAAGTTGTCATGTTTAATCGTCTTCTCAGTGTCATCCAAGCTTCACTCAGCAACCTATTCCAGGCTATTCATGGTGAGGTACTGATGTCTATTGAGATTGAGGCGACCTACAAGTCTTTACTAGCCAGCCAAGTTCCGATGCACTGGCAGGTATGAATTTCACAGTACAGTAAAACTGATAGTATTTTCCCTTTGAACTATTCTAGTATATATCTGCTTTCTTGATTATCATTTGCTTGACATGTTTTCAGTTTAACTGTAGCAAAGCATCTATTTATTGTTTTACTCTGTCTATTGTCAGGCAATTTTACACATCAAGAGGAGGTCTGTGTATCCCAGTGGTTAAAAGGGAATTTTTCATTTTAGAAAGTGTCGTACAACTCAACTAAAGCTCTAGCATCTTGGGTGAATAATCTGGTGCAGAGAATCAGTTTCTTTTCTCGTTGGCTTGAAGCTATTCAAATGACCAGTGACCTTCCTGTCGAATCAATTCAGTCTCTTGCAGAGAGGACCTCGTCACAAGATGTCTTCATATCTCCTGACATGCCTCGTGCTTTCTGGATCTCAGCTTTCTTCTTCCCAAAAGGTAAAAGAATATGTAATCCTGGCACAATACTTGATGAAATGTCTCTTTCATAAGTTCATTACTGATGCAGCTCTCTGATTATAATTTGACCTCAATATGAAAAGAGTATTTTAATTGGCCTCTACTAAACCCTGGTGGTGTTCTCAAGGAACTCCTTCGTGAAATATGTTCAGCATACTTAAGTAAATCGCCTACACCAGTGACAATATTATATTCTTTTTCTTCAGGATTTTCCACATCAGTTCTTCAAAGACATGCGAGAATGCGTCAAGTCCCAGTGGACTCTCTGAAGTTGAGCTATGAGATCACGGAGCGGGTGTGGCTTCCTGAAGATGTATCGCACGAGGGAAACCTTGATATGAATCGTGTAGCATTTCATGGTACATCACAGGATGATTGTATACGTGTGTTTGGCCTCTATTTAGACGGAGCTGTCTGGGATGTAAGCTCTGCGTGTTTGAAGGAATCTCGCGTGGAGGAAAGATTCTCAGCCTTACCTGAAGTCAAGATTTTACCAGTCATGGTAAGTGACGTGCCTGGAGCTTAGGTTTTCTCCTTTAGTATTGACAATGGATCAATGAGAGATGACCCTTACTGGATTTGTAGGAAGAATAGTTCAGAACTGATAAAGAGGCATGTCTCTCTTACTTCTCTCTAGAATACAGAGGAAGAAAATTCCTTTACGAACTTGGAGCTCTACGAATGTCCAGTTTACTCTACTCCAGCACGTGGCATTTCATTCATCCTTGCTATCCATCTTCCCTCCAGGCGTCCCCCAAAGTACTGGATCACACGTGGTGTTGCTTTGATATCACAGCTAGCTGAGTAGCCTGCTCTACGCTGGTCAGTGGTTAACGTTTCTTGTGTATAATGTATATAATGTAAATATGTGTTATATTTCATTGAGATTACTGATTAAATGCATGCCCTATAAGAAAACCAAATAGGTTAATGCAAATGGTTGATTCAGACCTGACCCCCAATCTGCTTTTACCGCAGTATTGTAGTATTTTAATGTATT